>QNGE01001147.1:26257-151827 GCA_008508345.1 Paragonimus westermani | reverse complement strand
GATGATGATGATGATGATGATGATGATGATGATGATGATGATGATGATGATGATGATGATGATGATGATGATGATGATGATGATGATGATGGGGGCTATCAGTAAACTTTCGACTACAGCTCGATCTCTAAACATCGCAAAAGGTCTTTACAAAATACAGCTGACAGCTTCATATCGCATTATTATTTTGCAAGTTTCTTAGTGGCTTTTGTTACGAACTACTGTTTGGACAGCTCAGTCTACCCTTTATTGATGTTGAAAACGACTTCACTTTTGCAGTTTCCCGCTTTAGATAAAAGTATTTTTATCCGACGGAGTCTGTGAAGTCCATCTATTCATGATGGCCATAAGCTTGATCAGGATATACTGCGACTGAAACCTTTGCTCAACACGGCAATGGGGTGTATAAATGCATTTGAAAGGTTCCACTAAAAAGGAAGCAGCAAATCAAAAAATTCTAGATCCAACTGACCAAACGTGCATGGTGCGCATGTACACCATCGATATACTCCCCAATTCATTTCAGCCCGCTTACGATCAGTGTTCTCAAAACTAACTGACCGAAACTTGATTTTGCATTCATTGTCTAAGTTCTGTGTCCACTATGTTTTTTGTAATGTTCATCAGTCTGCCTCACTGCAGATCCATCGCGTGACGGTCGTGCTTAAACGTTTCATTAACTAGGTTCGAGAATGAAACGACATCCGCGATGTGATTTTTCAACGTTTTTGGACCGATAGCACAATCTATTCGGCTGAACAGTCTGTTAAATTCCTCTACTTTTTATCAAATTCTGCTTTTGCTTCTCACAACTTCACCAAAAACTTCTGTGCTCGTTTGGTTAAGTAGTTGGCGAAACGGAAGTGGGATTTGCTTTATCAGTTCTCCTCACCAATGTTTGTTCCCAGCTTGATATGTAAGCTTCAAGAAATTCTACTTTTCGTTTATTCGCACAACTCTCTAACGTACACGCATCCCTCATTGAAATATTTCAGATAATCGATAGTGACTTCAAACATTTATTTCTCCGCAGACAGACGCTTCGAAAAACAGGCTGTTCATGCATAGGTGCTTTCCTGCGTACATCCCCAAATGTGGTATCATGTCTCAGACGTTCTCACTCTGCTTCTCCAGATTGCAGTCCGAAACAGCCGACCGCCTCAAGGAGTAGAGATTGAGGTAGAGCTCTGACAAACCACAGTCTCTTGGCACTCCAGGTTGGGGATTGGAAGAACGTTGCCATCGTTTTCCGGAAAAAGCGCCAGTTTTAGTGAACTGCTACCTACCCACTGCTCTGCGGTGCAGGTCTTTACACCAAAGGCTTTGGTTGAAAACTTTAATCATTCTCCTGTCTGAAAATACTGGAGGTCTCCCAGCCCACACAGCACTGAATATTCGTGATACCCATAATTCCACACTTCATCGACCGTCTCACAGTGTGAAGCGGGTCACCATATCCATAGACGAGAACATGCTACTGTTGACCTCTCCCCCAATATCCTATCAAATTTAGCTATCACGTCCATCCCGATTCACACTTCTAATTATCCCTTTATGTATCATAACAGATGTCGATAACCATAGTGACACTGCACCAGTTAGTTCGCTCTCTTACTACACAGCCTTAGGCCTGCCTCGTAGCTTGCGTAGATCTAGAACGCGAACTGATATAAGTGTTTCCAAGGTTCGCACTCCCAAACAGATGTGCCAGCAGGCCTTCCTCGCACGATCGTTGAACTCGTTGCAACTCGATGTCTGCTGCAATTCTGAGATTGGAGTCCAAGACAGCAGTCAGCGTACGGACCGAACGGCACCCGCACTGTCTACCCGATACTCGTTATACAGTTCAGGTAATTCTACGGCCACCGTTACCGATCAGGCTGGGGTAGGTATGGTCCTCAGCACGACGGTCATAGCCGCCTCGGCAGATCGGATTCCTGTTAATACTAGGATTTGTGCTATCTGCTTAGCGGGTTCTGCTATAACCAGCTCTAGACGCGAACTCTTTTGAAATCTTTTCATTGCATCAGTTTGTACTCTCACTGACTGTAGTGAATTCGGTGTCGAGAACGTTCGTTACTCAGATCTGGCCGCTCTCTTCCGGTCGACGCATACTACTGTGGATGTGGACGCACAGGTCAACCGCCTTGGTGACACCGGGTCCCTTTCAGTTAGCACGTTTGCGATAGTGTCACGTTGCTCGGACCATCGCGGACGGCTGATGCAACTGTGCACTGAGTATAAGTCATTTCCAGCCAGCACTAGTTTCGAGCGTTATTGTTATACTTGGCTCCTGGTTTCTCGTAATCAGGCCTGATGTCATGTAGACCACATAGATGGCTGAGTTCCATTCAGGACTGTCGTTCTTATTGGGGCGCATACTTAGGTTCAGACCATGCGTTGGTCGGTTGTTATTCAGTTCTACCTTTTCCAAGCAACGACCCCACCGATAACGATGGCTGGCTGTTGAGGAACTCGCTGAACCGTCGATTAAGCGTAAGTACGGAATTAGCTTCGCGAGCAAGCTTATTAGTTCTCATTTCGTAGATCCTGACAGGCTGTTCGTGAAGCGGTCACTGTAATATTCAGCATAACGGTTTGTGGGTGAAACAGACATTGGGTTTCGGGTAATTCGCTGGAGGTGTTGCATGAAAGACGAAACATTTCGTCTGGTAGTTCACATAACAAGTTTGAGAGGGTATCCGTATGAAGTTGATGAGTATTCTGGTTGCCGATCGTCAGGCATGGCTAATGAAGAAAGTTAATGGGACGGAAAACACCACTGGTTCAATTAATAGTGGCACTCGGGCCAAGGCGAACGTCTGTCAGTGAAGTCATCAGCGCGACAGGTGTGCACTCATCTGCAGTAGGTCCTGGTGTGATGCTCTTTCGGGATATGAAAATCTGTTTTGAAAATCCCTCGTTTGGGATGGAACCCCGTTTGTTTTACTCTTTCATCTGCCTTCTGAGCTTTAGTCAACCGAGGCAGCGTAGCAGAAGAAAGTGGCTAGCTAGATTGACTCTCAAAGTGTTTCCCCACATGGCACTAGCCTCCAGGATTTAGTGAGCGATTCACCTACTTATTTGATAGCCTTATTGACAGAAGGTCGTCCAATAGCTTGGATAAGCTTGAAGAGTGCCAATATTAACCGGAAAAGTGAAGTTTCCCGTCCCATTAACTTTCTTCATTAGCCATGCCTGATGATCGGCAACCAGAATACTCATCAACTTCATACGGATACCCTCTCAAACTTGTTATGTGAACTACCAGACGAAATGTTTCGTAGCTCAGGAGGCAGATGAAAGAGTGGAACAGACGGGGTTCCATCCCAAACGAGCGATTTTCACAACAGATTTTCATATCCCGGAACAGCATCACACCTATCATCGGCGAACAGTTGTCACATCTCTTGATCATAAAGAACAAACGTTCAATTCAGTTGATCGATCCACACCCTTAGAGTGACTTAGACACGGGAGTGTGCCGAACAAGCATTGTGATATCCTCTCCAATGCAAATTGAGGGTTCACAGTGAACTGTCGGACAGCATCAGCACCAACAGCGGCGTGGGTTGAGGCGGTCCACTTATACCATTCTTGCGTACTTCTGTCACAGACGAAATCATGGACTACTGTCTGCGTCACCCACGAGGTGCTCGCGTACACCTCCTACCCGGTGAAACACTGACTGATCTCGGTCACACCAACGACAATGTGTTGCTGTTTGACAACTTCCAGGCAGTACAGACATTGTTAGACGCCATTTTGCACTCTGTTAAACATTTCGGAATGTTTGAAACAGTTCATTCCCTTCAGAAGTTTGAACAAAACTGTTAGAACACGGAATGTGCATGCCGTATCAAATTGCGAGGTGATTCTGTAAGACTGATGCGACTACGTGGATTTAACGATGTGTAATGAAGCAATGGAAGTTACTCACCGGTTTCCGTACTGGAGGAGTCACGTCAGCGATGGCGGAGGAGGTGCAGGGAATGAAACGGGAGCACGCACCTCTAGGGCTAGTGCGGTATTCATTGGCCTAGGACACGTGTGTTGACAGAGAAGCATATTTCTGATGCTTAAGTATGGCCACATCAGACGTTTACCATGGGGTTGACCACTGTAGGTCGGGTTTGTCTCTCAGCCGAGGAATTCGTGACTCACGAACTAGTTGGCTGGGAACGTCAGGTGAGATGACGGCTTATCTAGCTCAGTGGTGTGTGTTGTCGTTGTTTGGCCGAGTTGTCTTTGTAGCAAGTGCACTTAATGACGCGGGTCAGTGAGAGCCGTAGGCGAGCTATCTTGCTGATAACGTCATGCTTTCATTTATAGCTCAGTTGTTTGTTTGTGCGGTGTTGGCACGTTGATGTTGCATGTTTGAATGTAGACAGCTGTTTTCGGTAGTTAGGTTCCGCCCTTGCTCTTCCGTTTCTTTTCCTGCCCAGTGTTGGCATATTTTTCTTCATAGTTGCATAGCAGTTGAGCATCAGTGAGTGCCACTGATGTATTGCTCTCTGTGATGGTGATGAGAAACGTGAGCCATTCGAGTGTGCAATCCGGCTTCCCTTTGCGCGCCAGTTTTTCTGCTCACTTGATTTACGTCTACAACCGACCGCTGAAGTGATTACTCGTTCTGTCTGTCTTGCTCACAACCACTCGTGATTTACCTTGGGATTAAGTGTGTGCCTCGGTTGATTTTTTCTTAATTCCATATCATTCTGGGGATTGCGGAAGTGTGTTCAGATGTTTTATGTTGCCTCCTGGACAGCACACCGCTACACATGCAGTACTGTCATCCCATTTTAGGGCATTGCCGATTGATGGGTTTGTTCTGCAAAACATAAGCGTTATACCTGTAAGCTTCTGCCCGTGTCCAGTTCTGTGGGTTTCTGTGGCGTGTAAGTAGGTCTCTGGAATCTGTCAAATGATTCACCGTTGTTCACTCTCTTTTCATCACGTTCAATTTTAGACAGCTTTCAACTTCCAAAACATTCGTATACTCAGTTTTCCAGAATGAGACATCTTTTGCAAAGTATATATTTATTATGGCACACGATATAAACTGTCCTATGACGTAGGTGATTACATGTGAGCTGCATATTTTCACATTAACCCTACACTGACAGTCGTGACTCGTACATGCTTACCTAGCGAGTCGTTATCAATCTGTTGCCACGACCTCCTCGAATCTTTCGCCTAAGCGTTGTGTTAGTTGATTCTCCAGCAAATTTACTGGCGGGCTTTTGGCCAATCGACTAACTACCCGGCATGTGGAGGGTTTCGCGGGTGAGGACTTAATCTCTGCTCGATTACCTATGATGTATTTCCGCGTGACCTTATGTTGCTGGACATTCTCAGCTGCAGTCTTTTTCCCTACCGGTCGACACTTAGGTACTTTCAATAGATACCTCTTTTAAAATGTGGACGACTAGCGTAATGAGAACTGATCCAAAGAGTTGAATAATGTGACCGTCAATGTGGAATTTCCGGTAAATTCTTCTTCATATAAATTGTGTCATTCGTGTCTTGATTCACGTAACTGTAACATTTTTAGCTCCATTTAATTTGGTGTTCAATGATGTTTCCAAGTGATGCTCACAGTGAACAACTGCCAGATTTTTGTCGTAGTAGTACACCTTTAATACGAATTTAGAAGACTGTACACTTGTTTACGTCGAAACACAAGGATTGCTAGCTTAAACAGTTCACCCTGCCCTACACATCGTTCATATACTTTGGACTCCACAATTAAACAATTTCGTTTTGTGGACATTAGTAATCAACCATAATCCAACGATGCTGGTGTATTCAGTAACAAGTTGAATGAACGTCATGGATCTTCTTGTTAACGTCAGTAAGCCTGCTTCCGACCAGATACTCTAAACGTCCAAATGTAGCGGGAAGGCGTCCAATAAAGCACAATCTTTATTGTNTGATTCGATCGCGGCAGGCTTTTGAATGTACCTCCCCGCGTTGAGGTATTCGGCCGAGCGTTCGAAAACTCGCACCTTCGACCTGACAATCCACCACACAAACAGGAACCTCTTAATATAGTATTTCATGAGTTCCTATGTCAAGATATGATGATTGGCTCTAGTAAACCGAAGCTTTGCTAATATAGCGAAAATCGCATTCCTACTGAATTGGTGAATAAGATGCGTAGATTTAAAGTTAATGGTCCATTATATGTTTGCATAATGACAAGCATTGTAACAGACTGTACTGTTTACTAGATAATCTACCAGCAGTTTTTGTTAGGCGTTTCTAGAAACTATCATGGCTTACAATCAGTTTTCTGAAAACTCGTTTGCTTGGGTTTCCCTAAATATATTTTAGCAAAGTTGTTATTTGCTTGTGTTTCTGTTCTTCTGTTCATCACGTTCCGGCTACACTGTATCAGTGTGTGAGTATTATTGCCACACCGAGTGTCAAGACTATGCGGTCAATGATTGCAAAAGGGGCGCCACCTATCAACCGGACAAGCCTGTGGTGCGTCTCAAATTTGCATAACCTAACGTCTACATCTTGACAAAGTTGGACGGTTTTGCTTTGTGCATGCCACACTGTGTTGCACGTACAATCATGGTCTCTCCAATTTATTTCTCTTCCCGTAACCTCGTTGTTTTTTACGTTGGTTTTAACGGTGATGTCATTGTTGAGTCTGCTGATTACCACATAACCTAGGTCCCCGGAAGTGGCAGTTTGAAAATCAGAATGTTGTCGTCCTAGGAAACCGTCAACATTCTGGCTGGGCACCAGGAAATGAACATATATGCTTAACGATACCGTATGATATGACGAACAATCATCGTTTGTGGTGTTCTTTTTGTGTCTTGATGCTCCCCCAATTAGTGTTTGTTTGCAAATCAATTAATTAAACGTCCTCGACTTTCTTTTCAGCTACTTTCTACGTTCTTTAGCGTTGCTACTTATTGTGTCACTAGTGTAAGTCATCTTCAGCTGACTAATGCACATTGAAGAGATCACTTTGAGCGTCTTGTTCAGCTCGTTGGGTACACCATCACAGACTTCCACGTTAGCTATGACTCATGAGCTCACGTTCACAACATTTCGATCGATACACTTCTCTTGACGCTGATGACTGTGACGATAACGGTTCTGAGGGGTAAGACGAACAGGGTTCTCATTTCTCTCTCTTGATTTCACTTTTCTCAGCTCTGTTTATGTAGCGCCTACTATTGGGTGAGATTAATTAAAGCTGTGACCCATACCGGTTATTTGGTATTGGCACTGACTGCGACTCATTGTTATAGGCCACCCAAACATCAACGGTCATTTACTTTGGGCTCAGCTTTGCTGTTGTCGAATTAACAGCACTTCAATCCTGGTTCAGGTAGTTGACCTTGAACCCTCGTCATCCTCATCAGTAAAGACAGCGATACATCGGCTCTTTGCGATGAGGCTTGACAGCAACGTGGTTCAATTGCAACTAGCTCAGCTACAACAGTGATTGTGAACCAAAAACAGATGACCGTTGGACGACCTATAGTGTCAAGTCATATGCCGTGACACTATCAAATGATCGTTATGAGCGGTCAGGCGAACTGGTAAAAGTGACGCAACACATGAGAAGAAACGACGAAGGGGATATAGATAAAAAGATGGGAATAAAAAATAATTTGAGACAAACATCCGCAGCACACGAGCGCCGTCTGACTTTCGTCATGTCCGGCAGCGTTCCTTATGCTTCATCCACGTGGCAGGCAGCCTGGAACGTCTTACAGAAGCAGAATTTCGTATAGGGCTCTTGTGAACCGAGCCTAAGCCATGTTCTTATCAGCAGGCCGTCGATTGCAGCCCAACCCACCACTCTCAAACGGTGCACGACGGAACATATGATGAGTTGACATTCGTAAAACATCCCCAGGCCATACGAATACATCACACGGTCAGTAATAGACTGAGATCGTGGCTCCGCCACAGGTAGCGTAAGTTGGCAACCGCCATCCGAACTCAAACTTCACTGTATAGAGTCTCAACGGGCATTTTATTAGTACATTTCTTAATTATTTTCAACGAAAGATTGTCAGTCGTGTAACATCATGTTGCTCTTAGCAGGTCTGCAGGTCATACCAACTGGACAGAAGTCCTACACTTTCTGTAAACCACTTTAGATTAGGGCAATGTCGTTTGTTTTTGAGAGTCCTAGGGTCCACGAGAATTCCCACCTATACCATCTTTACAGTCTGTCTCACCGCATTCGGAGTAATATGGTAGTAACTTCACCCTCTCAGATTTAAATCCAGCAAATACGCTGTAGAATCGGCTAGATGCTCACAGATACAGCAGAGCTTTGCTGAAATTGGTGAGCCTACATGGCATTAGCCAGCAGATGATTGCGTTTTGTTGGTCGGCGCCATTTATGAACAACGGCAGCTAATTACATCCGGTGAAGGTTGGAGTGTGAGCATCTTCATGTCACCACCTGTATTAGCCGTGAGTTTTTCTGTTAATTATGTACATTTATAACCGTTCTATTTTTGTGGGTGACCTTTGTGGACTGGTGTGTCACATGTCCCTGTTTTTTGTCGTACCGTCGATTCCACACGTTCGTGCACAATGTTAAACTACATCACACTGTTCCCCGCATTAACTGATAATTACAAACAAGAACAATTGGTTGATCTCGTAGTCATTTTCTCCTGATTGTGGTCTTGTGGGAGTAAAACTTTCAAATGTTGACTGCATCCTACAATGTTTTTTGCAACAGTCCTCTAGCTTTTTCGATATCCACTGACATTTGGACGTCCGACTTCACTCATGAATTGCATGCTTGGTGGCCCATTCTTACGACACACATCAAAACACACAGTTCTCCTTATTTTTACTGGATGAACCTTGTCGTTTTTTGCTTGCTGTATGCAAAGGTGCATGCAAATGGGTCCCTCTTTTCGCACGGGTTTCTCTTCTGTTACGTGAACTTCTAGTGTAAATTGTCTCTTCTACAGTGTTTTCGATTGTCCTTTTCGTTTAGGCTCCACCACGACAAACACATCATTGGCGAGAGGGTAATTTACCTACGAATTCTAAATGTGCCCATTGTCGGAAAACGTGTTGGTCTTCCGAATGTCTGACCGGCTATCGTTGTCAATGGTGCGGTTTGACGGTGAGTTCTTGCTTAATTTTCTCAATCGTAACTCTGAAAACCTATTCTAAAATGGACCATTTCCCCCCGTACTGTTTGAGATGAACCACTGCTTGGTATACCGATGCTGTTTTCCCATTCGGTACTCTGTTCCAAAAGGGAAAGTCTGTTAAAACTGACAGTTACCGTACGCTCAGTAGAGGTTGAATTGAGTTTACAGGTAGCCAATAGTAAGCCACCCACTATGGGTTACGTTCGTTTGTCGAACTGCAGATCTTTTGCTTTGCGCTTTGAGTGACGGAGTTGTATGTGGGTGAATCAGAAGCCGGTTATACTTTCTTGATGTCATTGGGCTTTTAGTTACAGGATTATTAGTTCGTTTGCAGCACTTCAGTTCTTCGCGTTCCTTTCCAGAGTGCTCAGGAACTTAGACCCATCTCCCTCTTGGTATTTCTGAACTAGCGTCTTGCCTTCGCGGTTTTGTAGTAGGTGAACACTGATATCGTTCACTGGTATATTACTATCTGTGGCGACTTGACGTTCGTGACGAAACTCAGTGGTCTGGATCTCTACCCATTTTCATGTTTTACTAGCTGACACTAGGTCATATTTCTTCCTTAATTCTAGCCCTTGCTGCCACTATTTGCAGAGGAGAGTATTTTTTTCTCGTGGGATACATTACCATTTCACCTATTTCTCTCGCCGCCTATCGTCCATGCTCGCCCTACGTTCGTCGTGTGTTCTCGTTATTTCCGCAGCGCATTCCGACCTCATTCTCAACATTATTCTCTGCTCTGAGATCTGACCGCACACACACACACAACTTCACGGGAGTAGATACATCTTCCGTCGCGCCATCTGTTTTAGATCATTCTTGGTTGGCATTCGGTACTACGTTTTTGTCTGCCTAGTTCATGTGGTTGTACGTTATGGCCACTGGGTCCTGAACGCTTGTGCGCCTATGTACGGATTTTTGTTCCGCATTCAGGCGCGTGTGTGTATGTGTGGGAACACAAATGGACGACGGTGTGAACCCACATACTTCTCCACGTTTGACCGATTGACTATCGACGTGGTCAGAGGATTTGCGTTCAAAATTTTGTTCTTGCGTTGACTGTCGCCGTCACTAACTTTATTCGCATCCACTGGCTTGGAGCATTCAACCATGAAATTGACGACTGTTCTAAGATGTTCCTTAATATGTAGGTTGCATTCTGACTTTGGTGCTCATTATCCCGGCTTCTCCTTTCGATGTGTTTCAAATCGTAGTTACTCAACATCCTTCAAACTTGTTTTTCTCACTGATAATATCTGTGAAAACATTCTGTCGACTTCCCATTTGTGTTTTTGGTGTACCAACCTATCAGGTATGTTCGTCTATATATCTGTGGTATCATTTCAAAAGGTAACGTACCGCCGTGCACAAATTACTGTTGCACTGCAATTTCTTCTGCTTACAGGCTCATGCCGCGTGTATATCCCTGCTGGCGGATGCTTGTGATTTCGGACCGCTCCGCAACATAATGCTACCGTCGCAGTGTGTCAGTCTTCCCCGATCTACCATTCCCATAGAATATATTATCGGAGTGACGAAGAGGCCCCGCTGTATGTTTACAGTGTGCGAATACTGATATCTGGAGTTGTCTGTTTTTAGCAACAATTTCAGATCAGATGTTGCACTGGTTTCATCGCTTTTTATTTGGACGTATCTGGGATCCCATCTTCCCTCTCCGGCTTCTATCTCGAATATCCATGTATGAACTGTGGGCAGCCCACTCACAACGATGTTCGGTTTCCAGTCGCAAATTTGTGGTTTCGAACCTTGTTTACTGAGACTGCGCTTAACTAGATTTGAGTACTCTGACAGTACGTGGTCCACATGAGACCGTTTATATTCCGTGACTGGAAAAATGCCTCATAGTGCAAAGACGCACACGGATCAGCTCATGAGTTGCTTTAGTACTATATAGATTCGAAAGCACTTCTCTCCTGTGTCAATAAAAATACATCGCTAGTTGAAGTGTTAATGCATATGCATGCTAAAACAAACAAACGAAACTTTTTCAAAGTGGAAAGATGTGTTGGTTAATGCAGCAGGTTTTGTTTTTTAATGTACCTTTAGTTAGTTAAAAATAGCTCACATACCTCACACAACAAACTGTAATAGAAATGAAAGGAGTTGAAAGAATTAAAGGTACAATTTGTTTAAGTTTTGTGTACAACCATTAATTTGAGTGAATATCAAAACGTACGACACAAATACCGGTATTCAAACGTCTCCGCTATCTTAGACAAAGTCACTAAGCAAAAATTTCGTTTGTTATCTTATTCCAAACCGGTTTTTTCAGGCTGAGCTAGGCTAGCATGTTCCGAAATTTAAACGATTATGCTATGATCGCACGCTTTTCGCAGAAATCTCCTTGTTTCCTGGCACTTGTTATTGTTACCATATTATTACCATTTATATTATTGTTGTTGTTGTTGCGATTGTAATTGCACAAGATGAGAAATAGACTGAATGCAAATTCGGTGTTATAATTCAACTAATGCTAATACAGTGGAATCTGTGAACAAAACCTTGATAAAACGCTTGTCTCGTGAAAATGTTGATCAGAATTTAGATCCTGATCGAATCTATCACACCTCATTGATGACTTCATATGGAAGCCAAACTCGAGTCTGCTGATTTGGTGTGGTAGAAGCTTGTTGGGAAATTTTTCTGAAGGCGAATGCTGAAGTCGACTTTGAGTGGTTTTCAGTTTACATACGCAAACAGAGTGATACTTTGCTAAATACATCAAAGGTGTGTAATTCAGTGTATGGATTTTGTTAGCGTTAGTTTATTCACCAAGCCTGTTGTTTTGAATGATCGCATCAAGTCACCATACCGGTAGACGTCACTTACGAAGTTTAACCGCTTCCTGCTATAGCGATGAAATGCTTGGTGGAGAAACGATCAACTTAATAGTCAACCGTCCGACGCAGCCATAGTTAAATTACTGTACTTACTACGTGCCCAACCTAGTGGCAAAAGACTATTACATATGATGGGTAATAGGGTTTACTCTTCTAGAAAACATGCTGACGAATTTTGTATTTGCTAGCCAGCGTGACTTTACCACTGGAAACCGCCATTGCTTCGGTATCAAATTAGTGAAGTTCACTAACTTCCCGTAAGGGGTTCTTTTAAATTAGTGAACCCGAGGTAGAATTGTGGATTACGAAACTGTCTTACCTATTGGGAATAATTTAGTTATTTTCAACAACTACTGCGCATATCTGTTAATGTCGTCGCCAGTTGTGGTTATTAATTTTGCTTGCTCACCTGTTGCGTGTTCACAGCCCGCGCAATTTCCGAGGATTGGTCCAGCAGTGGTGACAGTAAGGAGGATAGTTGGCAGGATCGACGTTCTCCGAAAGAAACCATCGATCGAGCGAGCAGTGAAGGTTGGTTGATTTTGTATTTGAAATTACTTTCTAGGTTTGGTTTGGTTTTTTATTACAGCTCAATTAACCACAGACACTCGTCAGGTCAAATACGGTGTAAAAGGCATGGGCGTGAAAATGAATGCTTCATGACTCACCTTGGAGCCTCGAAGTACAGTGTTTCTATTTGCGTACAGGAGTAAAGTAGACCTAATGTTACCTGATGCATTTCTAAATGTTGTTGTTTAGTTCGCACACCTAGAACGGTTCACTAGCAGCAACAGCGGGGAGTTTGACAGTTTCCAGCATTTTACGCTTGATATGTTTACCGTCGCTTGAATCCTATAAACACTGTGGACTGGTTCTTATCGGGCCTCCAGAATAGCCTGGATCACCAGGGTTATAATTTAGTCATTATCAGCCTCTATCACTGCTAGCGGCGAAGTGAAACATTAATCTGGTATGTTTAAGTCCACCGTAAAAACGGTACCACTCTGTAGCGTGTACGCCCGGTCGCACGCATCAGCTGGCGCAAACAAAGAATTACTGGTGGTTTTCTTCCAGCGTGGTGCGTATTTTGTACATGTTCTGATCATGCGTGATCGGTTACTTGAATGGCTTTAGCAGTGCAGATACTTAGGGGCGTAACACACAGAGTACTTGAGATGAACGGCTGGCTAACACATGTAAATTTGTCTACCCAGCAGCTGCTGCGTCATGTTTCCTCCTGCTTCGTTAAGAAATTCTCCACCTATCACGTTTATGAAACTTCCGAGCCGTCTACTTGATTGGAAGTTACGAATTACCGCTGTGACAAATAAAGTACTTGACGTGTGAAAGTGTTCATCATCTGCAGATTATGTGAAACTACAGCACTGCAAGTGTACACGTCGTTTCACATGACTGATGTGTTTCACTATCTCTTTTTCAGCCACACTGAGCTGTTTCAGACTTAACTACGTCCCACATATAGCATACTCAGCTCAGGCTGGTGGTCTGTGTTTCCAGTTGTTTGCTGAAGCTGGCATTTAGGCTATACACGTTTACTCACCAACTGAGATGACATCAGCACATGGGAGTGTAAGTTTAAGCGTTGTGATAGACGGACGTACAACGGTGTTCAACAGTCAAATGATCATTTTACCTTGGGTTGCCAATGTCCGTTTGACTTCAGATCCGATTGGACAGCTTTGTTCACTTTAACCTGTTGACCTGAATTCCGATTGGCTACTTAGTGTTAATTTTTTTTACTTCAACCTAGTTCGTCAGGTTTTGAATTTGCATTCTATTGCCTATCGATTACCGACCTTTGATTCGATAGGTTCATAAGGAACCGTTCAGTTATGCGGTGGTGTTTGATCGTGGTTATGTTTTGCGTCTCCTCAAAAGGTTCTACTGTTTTATATTAAGAGGGGCATGATCGACTTTTACCGCTCTCAGTGTTCAAACTCCACACACGCATGACGTTATCTCATCTAATGGTGATTCGTCCGCAGCCTAACTACTCGGCTGGACGAACAATCGACCGCTCAAACCACCGACCCAAGTTGTGAAGTGTATCAATATTTTCAGCAGTCACAAACTATTGCTCTGTTTCCAGTCTTTCAGGTTCTGGTGGTTTCCGTCAGTCCCAACACGTTTTTTATTCATGCCGTACCATTCACATGCACTGTTAAGTAATGCACAACGTTCTTCTCTTGTCTAAGGTTCTTCTGCCACTTATTTGCTGGTGAATTCCTTTCGACCGACGCAATGTTGGCTCGAAAATGGGTGTTACTGTTCCGCGTCACCTTTCAGGCATATAGCAGCTGTCGCATTCCCATAGTGGGTGATGTTCACTTTATACAGTGACTAAAACCCCCTGCTACTCATCAGATGCATCTCTGTTTATTCGTTGTCATGTTTTTGTTTAATACCACCCCCGTGCTCAATCGTGCACGTTAGACCCAATCTTAGGAGCAAAGCACAATTCTTTTAAATTTAGGACGTGGCTATCTTGAACCATTTTTTATGTCCGCTCTCCGGTGAGCCATCTTTTACTTACAAGCGTTTATTCGCGTAGCTTGTGTACTAAGATTAACCCGTGCTCATTCCGCGATAGATTATTTCGGTCAGTTATTTCGTTGAAGTTGAATATTGGATTTCTGATTTCCTTGACTGTCGCTTTTCACTAAACAATATTGTTGATGCGCTGGTGTTTAGACTACCACCAATATGACCTTTTTCAGTAGGTACTTTGTCCTGACTCTTTCTGTATGTCATTTTGTAATAATTTGCTACGAAATTCCTTCTGGTTTACTTCGGAATGATCGACGCGTGTGATTCTCCATCGTTTCATTGTCCAGCATTGTTGGGATCAACTCTACTGCATTCAAATCCTCGTCGTTAGCGTTTGTAGTTATCCTTTTGACTGTTGCCACAAACCCCATAACCCTTCGGAGGACCGTATCATACCATCATCAAGTCATTAATGCTTATAAGTCTGGTCCCGTTCTTTCGCTGCTCGTTCCTCATTGCCAATTCCTTTTGCGTGATCTACCATAAAACCTTGATAGCCACAACGCTCATCATCATGGTTTTTCTCTTGAGTTCTCCGAGGTCTTCACCTACTCCGGAGGATTCTGATTCTTCTCTGTGTGAAACTTCGGCCTTATGAATTCCTCTTCTACTTTTTGCGGCACCCAAATGATCATCACATTTTCTGCCTACATCAGTACTTCTCTGTTTTAATAAATGAGCCTACCCGCCGTTTCACCCCACCATCCCGACTACTAGCACCCGCCGTTGTAACGTACCTTTCTTCTGCACTCGGAAATCTCAGTATCATGTGTTGATCGTTCATTTCTTATTTCCTCAGTTTGAGTACTTAGTGAACACCGTTGGTCTGTTTGGGTATAACGCTAAACCTATGGGATGAAAATCGTTATCAAACCAAGTTCAGTATCGTGCTCAATCCAAAAATTTTCGATTTCCCACCTAGGTTTTGGAACTAAGACTTATCATCCTCTCTGGTTTTCGCCTAATATCACTATCTACCTCTTCGTTATCTAATCGTTTCACCAATTGGATCATCAGATGTGAAATGTGAACGGTGTTCGGAAAAGCCGAGCGGCGTGAGCTTAATCTAGTCCTGTTGTTCGATTGCCGTGAGTACTTTTTTCTCACAATTTCTGGGTTTGATTGTCACTTACTAGTATCCGGATCGTGCATTTGTCACTGGGTAGAGGTTCGCTTATAGTGCCTCGTCGAAAATAACAATCAAGGATGGTATTGATACAATGATATTCTGTGTCGCATCATTTGTTTTTTCAAAAGCACATAATGCTGCGTTAGTCGCCCAATTTTTTCACTGACAGTACTGGTTAGTCGTACGGACTGTTGACTTCTACGATCACACCTTCATTTAACGTGTTCTCTTCTAGCTTATTTAATTCATTTTCGAAGCGAACTGAAATTCTGTGAAGCCTGTATGAGAGGAACCTTCCATTCGTTAGTATCATTTTCACGGTTTACTTCAGACCTATTACGTCATATGTAGCAGCT
Source organism: Paragonimus westermani (assembly GCA_008508345.1). NCBI lineage: Eukaryota > Metazoa > Platyhelminthes > Trematoda > Plagiorchiida > Troglotrematidae > Paragonimus > Paragonimus westermani. The sequence continues at coordinate 135,752 of QNGE01001147.1, read as the reverse complement.
GAAAAAATCCGACTTTTGGACGCACTGTGATGTACTGTGCTTCACTGTTTACTTTCCAATATGCATTTTTAATATCTGCAAACTGTCGGCTGGTAGATTGTGCTGTTTACCAATTCCGGCTATCGCTAGCGTCGATTCTACACCTTCAGTTAACGAACTAAGTCATCCCCTGTTTTGCCTCCTCATCGACCTCGATCCTTGTGTGTGTGGCCCGTCGTCAGTCCACTCAAAAAAAGTCCAATCCTGATGCACTTTATTTTTAAACCTTCTTGACTGTCTGTCAGTGTTCTTTCTCACCTTAATTAAAGCAGTCTTCTTATGTGTTGTTTTTCTGCGATTTTGCTGTAAATATCAGTATGACCAGGCGTAGCTGTTGGTTCCTTTTCCGCATTTCCTTCAGTTTCCTTACCAAACTTGTTCTCAACATCATGCCCAGTCAAACAATCTCTTGAACTCTGCGGCAAACACAAAAGTATCAAAGTCTGATCATCTTAAGCGACCACATCATACGTTGGTGGTCATCTGAGTCAAGGAATTCAGATACCAGTTTATTTTTCGCATCGGCCCAATCCAACTCAATGGGCTCTGTCTTGCTGAGTTCAGCATCGCTTTTGTTTTGTCTTTCGGTCACGACAGCATAGATGCTATCGTTTTACAGGTATTTCTAACTATCTGACTACTGCAGCATTCCCTCAAAATCCACCAACAGCATCCGATCGTTGTTACCTTTGAATGACCTTGCCCACGAATGGCATTAGTTGAAGGTATCAGTTCACAGTACTATTTGTAAACTTGATGAACACTTAGCATGTAACATTCTAGACGCGAGCTACATAAGTGTGCTCTACCAAAACAGTACACACCCCCATGCACGACTGGCGTGCAGACTGCTTTCCATATGAAAAACCTTCCACACAAAACTAATTTTTGGCTGTCGCTCTCCGTTTATCAACTTTTTGACTCTATCTATCATTATTTTTAGCACGTACCTCGTTCTTTTTTATTCATGCTATGCCATTGATTAGTACGACTGAGTAAATGGAACCGGTGTTACACATCAGTAGCCGTACACGTCTGCGCCGATCGCAGCCGTGCTCGCTCAGTTTGCTCTAGTTAAAAGATCGTTTAATGAAATTACTTCTTTTGTTGACCGTACGTGTCTACCAGCGGCCGTGATGTTCAGACACCTGTGTATAGACCGATTATGAGTGAACCCTAGCCTAGCTCTAACCTGCTGTCTTTGTCCACGTCTGCGGTGACAGGTTGTTCATCTTGGTTCCATATGCTTACATTTATCGACGTTAACTTTTTGACGCAATATCCTCAAACACTCATTAGCCGTATAAACGCCATCATCGTCCTCACAGGTTGCCATAGTTTAATGGAGCATGCTGTCCCCCAACTGTCATACGGCCATTAAGAGATGTCTTGAACAGTAATTGGAAAAAAATGGAAGGGACGAAAATTGATAGACGATAACCTGTCCTTAATTTCAGATTTCGTTGTCGAGGGAACTATATCTCCTGTCATCTTACAACGTAGCTACAAGTGAGAATAATGAGCCGTTTGCAAAAATGCGTTCTCATGACTCCTACTGTTTTATCTTCTAATTTGCATTTGCTTCATAACCAATTCAGCTAACGAACAACATGCCATTAAACCAAATAAGATGTACTGTAAACTGACATCTTTAAACATTGCCACCGTAAACGGCGAGGTATCCAGCTAGCAAAACGAACCCTGCTTACAGTGGATAACGTGCACATAACCGTTTTTCTTTCGTTTCGCCATGCTATCATTTGCCCCATTTTTACCCCATGCAAAAAGCGATTTACATAACAACCCAGTGATCAACATCCTTAGTTCATGGCTTCCCCATCCAAGGAAGATTTTTGTATACATTGAGCGAATACTAATGCTCGACAGTCACACCGAACATCCGTTTCCAAATGTCGTCGTTCATCACAAGCCTCATAGACAGCAATACATCAGTGGCACTCACTGATGCTCAACTGCTATGCAACTATGAAGAAAAATATGCCAACACTGGGCAGGAAAAGAAACGGAAGAGCAAGGGCGGAACCTAACTACCGAAAACAGCTGTCTACATTCAAACATGCAACATCAACGTGCCAACACCGCACAAACAAACAACTGAGCTATAAATGAAAGCATGACGTTATCAGCAAGATAGCTCGCCTACGGCTCTCACTGACCCGCGTCATTAAGTGCACTTGCTACAAAGACAACTCGGCCAAACAACGACAACACACACCACTGAGCTAGATAAGCCGTCATCTCACCTGACGTTCCCAGCCAACTAGTTCGTGAGTCACGAATTCCTCGGCTGAGAGACAAACCCGACCTACAGTGGTCAACCCCATGGTAAACGTCTGATGTGGCCATACTTAAGCATCAGAAATATGCTTCTCTGTCAACACACGTGTCCTAGGCCAATGAATACCGCACTAGCCCTAGAGGTGCGTGCTCCCGTTTCATTCCCTGCACCTCCTCCGCCATCGCTGACGTGACTCCTCCAGTACGGAAACCGGTGAGTAACTTCCATTGCTTCATTACACATCGTTAAATCCACGTAGTCGCATCAGTCTTACAGAATCACCTCGCAAGTTGATACGGCATGCACATTCCGAAATGTTTACCAGAGTGCAAAATGGCGTCTAACAATGTCTGTACTGCCTGGAAGTTGTCAAACAGCAACACATTGTCGTTGGTGTGACCGAGATCAGTCAGTGTTTCACCGGGTAGGAGGTGTACGCGAGCACCTCGTGGGTGACGCAGACAGTAGTCCATGATTTCGTCTGTGACAGAAGTACGCAAGAATGGTATAAGTGGACCGCCTCAACCCACGCCGCTGTTGGTGCTGATGCTGTCCGACAGTTCACTGTGAACCCTCAATTTGCATTGGAGAGGATATCACAGTGCTTGTTCGGCATACCCCTGCGTCTAATTCACTCTAAGGGTGTGGATCGACCAACTGAATTGAACGTTTGTTCTTTATGATCAAGAGATGTGACAACTGTTCGCCGATGATAGGTGTGATGCTGTTCCGGGATATGAAAATCTGTTGTGAAAATCGCTCGTTTGGGATGGAACCCCGTCTAATTCACTCTTCCGTCTACCTCCTGAGGTGCAGTCAATCGCGAAGTGTAGTGGACGACAGTACCCGCTAGTGCTCACCTTGCAACTGGTTCGACAGAGATTTTAGCGCGTTCATATTCTAATGTTTTTCTCCCTGTGCTTCGAAATACCGGGTGTCATGGCGATAATGTATTGCCACCTTTGCAGTCAGTGTTACCTTTGTGCGTTAGTTAGTTGCCTGTCTGTCGTCGGATATATCATAGACCAGAGAAGTTTATCAGAGGTATGAAGTACTGGTACTCTTTCGCACTCCGTCACAACGATACGGTGTGGTGACCAGACCGACAGAATCGCTCATACCAGGCAGGCCAGTAGGTGGAGGGCTAACAAGTCGCAGTCTCCTGATACTCCATGTTCGAGATTGAAAGAAGGTTTACAACTTTTTCGGGGGAAAAAATGCCGTGTCTGATGCACCGCCATATACTCGCTCCCTTGCAGTTCAGGCCTCTGATCTAAAGGCTTTGGTTAAGAATCGTGATCGTCTGTCTAGGTCTGAACGTCCTAGCAGTATCTCAGCCCAGATAGAACCATGAATACTCACAACAGCAACACTTCCACAGTGCATCGACCGTCTCACAGTGTGAACCGGGTCACCATATCTCCCACATATTGCACGGTGGATAGGCAACAACGTGTTATTGCTGTCCCGTCCACCACTATCCTGTCGAATTCAGCTATCACGTCCATCCTGATCCCCATTCCTAATCTTCCCTTTATGTATCATAACCGATATGGATAACCATAGTGACACTGCATCGGTTAGTTCGATCTTTTACTATACAGCCTCAGGCCTGCCTCGTAGCTTGCGTAGATTTAGAATGCGAACTGATATAAGTATTTCCAACGTTCTGAAGGCACCCGCACTGTCTACCCGACACTCGTTATACAGTTCAGGTAATTCTACGGCCACCGTTACCGATCAGGCTGGGGTAGGTATGGTCCTCAGCACGACGGTCATAGCCGCCTCGGCAGATCGGATTCCTCTTAATACCAGGATTTGTGCTATCTGCTTAGCGGGTTCTGCTATAACCAGCTCTAGACGCGAACTCTTTTGAAATCTTTTCATTGCATCAGTTTGTACTCTCACTGACTGTAGTGAATTCGGTGTCGAGAACGTTCGTTACTCAGATCTGGCCGCTCTCTTCCGGTCGACGCATACTACTGTTATAATCATTCAGGCCAGAGATGTAGACGCACAGGTCAACCGCCTTGGTGACACCGGGTCCCTTTCAGTTAGCACGTTTGCGATAGTGTCACGTTGCTCGGACCATCGCGGATGGCTGATGCAACTGTGCACTGAGTATAAGTCATTCCCAGCCAGCACTAGTTTTGAACGTCATTGTTATACTTGGCTCCTGGTTTCTCGTATTCAGGCCTGATGTTATGTAGACCACATAGCTGTTAGTTATAGGTGGCTGGATTCCATTCAGGACTGTCGTTGTTATTTGAGCGTCTGCTTAGGTTCAGACCATGCGTTGGTTGGTTGTCTTTCCGTCCTACCATTTCCGAGCAACGACCCCACCGATAACGATGGTTGGCTGTTGAGGAACTCGCTGAACCGTCGATTAAGCGTAAGTATGAAACTAGCTTCGCAAGCAAGCTTATTAGTTCTCATTTCGTAGATCCTGACAGGCTGTTCGTGAAGCGGTCACTGCAATATTCGGTACGACAGGTGCACACCCATCTGCAGTAAGTCCAGGAGGTTACAGCGATGAGCAGAACATTTTGCGCGTCAGTTTAGAAGGCCTCCTACTTTACCGTGTTGCTGCCACAATGTTGTAGTGTAGCATCCTGGTCGCTAGGTTTGGAACCACCCACTGAGACTAAAGTCCGTAATTGAAAACCAGTGGGGAATTAGTTCGACCCCAGTCATTTCTAGGTTTCTGGCATTGATTATAGTTCGTCGACTCACTGCTGTGTGGGAGGCAGACATTAGGGAAGAACAGGAAGAGATTTTCGCTGGGCGGGGATGTATAGATCACTTTTGTATTCTTTGTCAAATGTTGCAGCATCATAATACAAATCGCTGGCCAACGTTTGCGATATTTGTCGACTATAAGGCGCGGTGGAATCGGTGGAATGATCTACACTTTTAGAGTTCCTCAAACGTAGATATGTACCAACCAATTATGCGAACCGACTGTCGGCACTTTACTCCCATAATTCGGCTCAGATTAGGGTGACGGTTTCAGCACCAGCAGCGGCGTACGTTGAGGCTGTCCATTTTCACCACTTTTGTTTAATTTTGTCGTATGCGAAATAATAGAGGGCTGCTTGCCACACTCACAAGATGTCGGCGTGGACCTCCTTCCTGGTGGAACACTGACTGATCCCGATTATGCTGATGACAAGGCGTTGCTTTGTGACACTTTCCAGGCAGCACAAACAACGTTGGACGCTGTTGCGCATCCTGCTAAACGCTTCTGAGCGCGCTTTGCAGTCCCAAAGTGCAAAGTGCTTCTGCAAGATTTTCGTGACTACCCATATTTGATGTGAGATAATGAAGTCACGGAGGTTGTTGACCAGTTTATGTACCTGGGGATCTGCGACAGCGGCGGCGGTGGAAGTTTAGAGAGTGAAGTGGAAATGCACATATCTAGGGTTACGGCGGTGTGTGCTAATCTGATGTACCGTCGACGACCGAGAAGTAACTGTTAGAAGTTCGAGAGCCGCGTACATAAGACCGTAGTGAGGGCTGTATTACTTTAGGGCAGCGAAACGTAACCACCTGGGGTAGAAGGCGTGAGACTGGAATCCAGGACAGAAGCCAGCGTATGGACAGAATGGCACCCGCACTGTCTACCCGATACTGGTTATACAGTTCAGGTAATTCTACGGCCACCGTTACCGATCAGGCTGGGGTAGGTATGGTCCTCAGCACGACGGCCATCGCCGGCTTGATAGATCAGATTGCTGTCAACACTAGGATTTGTGCTGTCCGCCTGGCAGATTTTGTTAAGACCGACTTTAGGCGTAAAACTTCCAGTAGGCTTTTCACCTCCTCTGCTTACGCTTCAACTGGCTGCAGTGACTTCGGTGTCCTGGACGCCCTTCACTCGAATCTGGCTGTTCTTCTCCATTCGACACATGGTTCTGATATAGTCATTCTGGCCAGAGACCTGGGAGCGCACATCAGCTCCCTGATGAGACTGGGTATTGTTTAGGTAGCATGTTTGGGATAGTATCACACCGCTCAGATAATGACGGGTGATCATTGCAGCTGGGTGCTGAACACAAACTACTTTTAACCAGCACTAGTTTTAGACATCGTGCCGGTTGTTGTTATACTTGGCGGCCCACTTTATCCGAATCAGGCCTGAACTTAGATAGACCACATAGCTTGTGGTTGTAGTTGTTGGGGTGCCATTCAACACTGTCGTCCTTACTGGAGCACGCCCTTGGATTCGGATTAGGCCTTGATACTTTGTCTTTTCGCTCTTGCTTTTGTTGAGCAACGACCCTGCCGGGATTTACCACCGAGAAATCATGAGTACCAAATTAGCTTAGAAATCTGTCTTGATAGTTCTTATTCCGAAGGTCCTAATAGTTGCTGGACCGAGATATCACCGGCCATTTGAAAAGTACGTACTGTAGCATGCGGCACGGGGGTACATGGAGAGAACAAACATTTGATCTCGGAGGAATCCCCGGAGTTGTTAGGAGCTAGGTGGAATACCCAAATTTTGGAAGTTCATTTGACGACTGTAGAAAGAGTATCCGTAAGAAGCTGAAACATAGCTTAAACGCTGATCTTGAGGCTCGGTTGGTGGACAGCGCTGATGAAATGGAGACCGCTTTTGCTTCAGAAAACATTGGCTAATTTTCGAGCTGATCCGTGTCGCTGGGTCCAGGCGACTCTCTGTCAGTGAAGCTACCAGGGAGACAGATGACACAGTCGTCTACAATAATTTCAGAGTGTTAGAGCGGTGGACGGAGCACTTTTACTGTGTTGCCGCTACAAAGTTACACTTTTCAGTGAATGTGGGGAAGCGTTAGTAGAAGCACCGGCTGCGGTGTATGTGAACACTGTCCATTTTGTCCATTTCTGTCTAATTTCATCATAGAGGAAACAACGGAGGATTGTCTTCGGCATTCACAAGATGCTGACACGGACGTCCTATCTGATGGATAACTGACTGATGTTGATCATGTCGTAAATGTGATGTTGATTTTTGACACTTTGCAATCGACGAAAACTACGCTAGACGCTATTTCGTGTTCTGCGAAACGCTTCGGAACGTGCTTCACAGTCCCAAGGTACAGAGTGCTTCTGTATGATTGCTGTGACTGCATAGATTTATTGTTAGATAATGAAGTTGTGGGGGTTGCTGACCAGTTTGTGTATTCGGGAAACTGCATCATCAACGGTGACGGAAGTATATGGAATGAAGTGTAAATGCGTTGAGAAGTACATAGATGATGACGTCTTACTTTCACTTATAGCTTGGTTGTTTTTTTGCACGATGTAGGCACCTTGATGTTGTATGATTTAACAAAGACGTGGCTGTTCCTAGTAATTAGGTCCCCTCTCCTCCGTTTCTTTTTTCTTCCCTCTTCCTGTTCAGAGTTTGTTTTTGATTTTGTGATTGTGTGACAGGTAAGCATCAGTGAGAATCGTCTATGTACTGCTGTCTCATGATGATGATGACTTCACTCCCTGTGCATCTGTCATTTTTAATGTAGCCTTTTGTTTTTATTCTTATTATCATTATTGTTATTATTTTTGTGACCGATTGGTAACCTCCACTAGCTTAATTTTCTGAGTTTTAATCAGCCTGGCCATACCGATCACTTTCATCTTGAGGCTGCAAAGCACACTGGTTGTGTTTGGCTGAGGGTGAGATATCGTGTAACGTCACCTGTGTTTCATGCAAACTTTCAAACACCAACCTGTTAGCATAGGTATAGTCAAGATTAGTCAGCCTTCCATGAAGCAGAAGTAAGATTGTATGAATCTAATGGTTTGAGTTTGGATCCTAAAGAACACTACCATATCCTGTTTTTCCAAGTTAACGTTTTAGGTAGGTTTTATGTTATGGTGCGTCTCCCCGAAATGTACCACAATATCCAACTGTCCTGTATGAAGAGTATCTAGCCGAGTTGTGTCCAAGTTGCCAAACTCGCCTACCAACCACACATCTGCTTGTATGTAACACAATATAAATTGTAAAATTCGATAGTAAATATGTTTCTTTAGTAGAGAAGCAGCACAGTAAGTGTATACAGTGTGAATGACGAAGAAACCGTTAAATGAGCCACTAGAGAACGGATTCACACTGTCTACGAAAATTAACGTTTCACAGTGAATGTTCAACACCTAGGTGCTCGTCGCCTGTAGCATGATTGAACGGTTTGTATGTAATGTAGAGGAATATATTATCATTAGTGTTCTCCCGATGTTGTTATGGATTGAGACTGTGGGTTGTACACTTTGGATTTGGGCTACATCCAGCTACGTACTGCGACTCATCAGCTCAGTTTTGACTGACAGTTTACGTTCAATTCTTTACGACTGACTGATTCAGAATGTGTCAGCAACGGTCATAACGGTGGTTCGAGCACAAACAACCAATCAAACCCAAACAGCTTTGTCTTGCTTTAAACATACGTGTCGCATTTACGCACACCGAGGTGTTGACTTTGCTGTGACCCACACCAGTTCACTTTTATTCAGTTTGATCCCGTATGTTTGCTTCCACTGCTCTTTTTTGTCTGTCATGACATGGTCGAGACTCGTACATTACGACCAACTTTTGTGTTGTTGGCGTGGTTTCCCCATGTAACCACGACCGTGCTCAGTAATACGATCTACACCAAGGATGCATCCAGTTTCCGCAAGCACATCCACTTTTCAACAGTGTGTTCAACGGTGTGTTCACTCACCTGAACCAATTGGGGATTCCGAGAGTGTGAGCCATCGCGCAGCTCTTTACTTCATTACGCCAGTGCCATCCGTTTTCTTTAAGTTGGTTTTGAGCGTGCTACACCTCATCCACTGTGGGCCCATAAGTTCAACACCCCTATCAACGCCGGGAAACACCCTGCCATGACTAACCAGCGTTCGCCTTCTGGTGTTGTTTTTTCCCTCGTGTACAACTGGGACGCCCAATTAGTTGGACATAAGGTACGTTATTCTTACAAGGGCTGAGCTTTGGGAACACAGCATGATGAGTGTCGAACCAATTCACGGATGAACGAATTAGCATTTGGAAAACGACGTGAGTGAGCATGAGAAATAAACGAAACAATTGGCCACCGTAAGTATTGATCATCGGTCTGCTCTGATAAACCGAGTGTTCCGGTAGTGTCCATCAACCAGGACACACCCAACTGACCTAGCTTGTGTGCGTTGGAAGTACGCAGTTGTGGATTGACCGGGGATCGCTTGCTAATGTTGCCGTCATGACTGCTTGCGTTGTAGACCTGTAAACAGATTTTGTTTCGATCGAACTTGCACTGGCCGTTTTGACTTCGACTAAGGGGGGTTGTTTTAACACATGGTGCATCCGTGTGGTGTATACACATGTTTAAATCTCATACAATCGTGAATAGGAGAATAAGACGTTAAATTGGGGTCAAAAGAAAATGAAGAAACGTAAGGTCTGAATATTAGATTATCTGTGTCTAGACTGAATGTCAGGGTGTCTACACCTTGGAAGCAAACATGTTAGGTACAAGTTAAATTCAGCGTTCATTAACAAAAGGCTCCTGAGCAGAGCTTGATTGACTGCGTTTTTTGCATCTGTCCGGTTCGTTAATCAAAAGCGTTCGTTGTCCTCTGAACTCGAAACGGAAAGCTGAAATCCTGCTACTAAGACTAGTTATGATATCCAGCCTTTCTTCTCATTTCTAGCTAGAGCTGACACACTTACACTGGACTGCAAAACACTAAAAATCGGTTTGTCTCATACGTTCAAGCATTAGCCGATCATAATGTTCCTAGCTGGATAATGCGGCCGTCCTCTTTCAGTTCCAAATTTGTTTCAATTTTTCATGATTGTCTGGCAATCAAGGATCACTGTAGGCTACTGGTGCATTGATAAAGCTATTGGGACCACCTTAAAACCGTGCTGCTTCACACTTCCTCCGTTCTAATTGTTAGACAGTTGGCATGTTGTGACCGTCCTATGCGGTTCTTGATAGAACCACCGGACAAAAATTGCACTGTCCGACCACTTCATCAAAATCCTCTAAATTATTTCTTCTTATCTGTGTGATTTTCAAAACGGTCTATCAAACACTTGTTCCGTTTTTTTAAATGCTTTCATCTTACGACAAGCACGTTAAGTTTGTCTTGTTGGTTGAAGAACGTTTTCACATTCTGTTCAACTCCACCTATGAAGTCATTCGTTGCATGCGTATAGGTAGGAGTAGTCATGTAAACACAATCGACAACTTCCGCTCATTGATTCATCCACCCACTCACTGTCATCTGCGCACAAACCAGAGCGAACACGGGTTCACCCTTGTGGCCACCGAATCATAACCAGCTTACACTTAGCATTATTCTTAGTCACCGACATCAACCGATCAGTGGTTGATATTTACGCGTAGCTGCCTGGGGATATCAAACAAAAGAACTCTGACTCATTGACAAGATCCGCGAAGTGATGGGTTTGTATCATTCACATTTGGGAACTACGAACTCCTGGATTTCACACTTGAGCTAGAATCCCTCGCTTACTTAATAAGGAGAAGAATTCGGACCGATTGCAATAGGTAGTATTCATTAAAGGCATATTCTCTCAATTACGAAACCAATTTGGCTATATGGAAATCGGCGCTTATCGGTGGCTGTCAGTGAGTGCATCGAATGTCTGTACTGCAAAATCGGCTTTCATTGCCGGGTTGATGGAGTGCTCGCTTCGTTTGCTTACGCTACTTTCTCTTATTCGAACTGAACTGAAGCCTGGGTTTTCCACAGTTGAATCTCATCTAAGTTGTCATACTACTTATAAGCAATAAATACGAAGTTGCAGATCATAATCCGACTTGTTTAATGGTTACTAAAAATCCTAACTAGTGAATTAGAATGTTACAGTGTAGTTCTTTGACGTCCCCCTTCGCGATACCTCTTTTTTGAAAGAGAGGGAGAGAGAGAATAGATAACAACGCATGTTTAAAATAGCCAGAAGCAATATCACTCATTTTGCTTCATCTATGCAAGAACTTGTAGAATCCAAGGTATTGCACCGTTGGGGATCGTAAAACATTTGTTATCTAATTTAGTCAGTTTACCTCCAATGCTAAAGTTTAAATTTAAATTGCTGGAGTGGTTTGGATTGATGAATAACTAATAGATTCATCGAATTTTCCTGTGTAACCCGCGATTCACACAGGGTAACTCGGTTTATTCACAAATCGACCGTCTAGAGATATGTCGTAATAGCTGTTATTGTAAACCCAACCAATGAGCCCAAGTTTAAGACTTCCCGTGACGTTGAACACACACACACACGTTGTCTTGGTTACTGATTCCTAGCAGAAAATCTTGGTTGATGTCGATTGAATCGCTAATGATAACCAGATTGAGAATACCACAACGTTATGAGGAGGTTGTAGTACTCTACTTTTCAACCACCTCGAGTGGCCTTCCTCAGGAGTATTGTCAACACTCAACACTCCTGAGAATGACCACTCGAGGTAATTGAAAAGTAGAGTATTACAACTTGCTCATAACGTCGTGCTATTCTCAATCTGGTTGTCAATAACATGCTAAACACTACGCTCAAAATGCTTGACCTCGTTCTTACTAAATTTGGTGCGGATATCTTACAATAGATTGAATCGCATTTACAGTGCATCGTAACTTTCATATTGACACAGAATTTCCAACCAGTCCCTTTTGAAGCAAAGCACTAAACGTAAGTCCCTCTCTTATTAACAGTCTTCAGTAGCGCACGTGTCACCCAAGGTTCTCCACTACGTAATGACTAAGAAATCGCCCAAGTTTGGTGCTTTCTTGAGTTCACTGATTGAATTTAACAGCACTGCTACCGTGTCCCCTCTTCGGTCGGTCGAACAACCAAATTGTTGTCCACAGAGGAATATGTTTGAGTGTCTGCATCTGCTTCAGTAGAGACGAATTGCGACATAGAGTGGCGAATGTGAAGAACTGTGAATTGTACAAAAAAATAATGCGAAGGAGGAGTAGAACATTAATTCGGTGCACCGTCAAGGTCGCAGCACTGACCAGGTTTGTTCATGATTTTTTACCCCCAGCTCAGGAGACCTTAATGAAGCAGGCTTAAGTGTCGGTAAGCTCGTATGGCTAACTCAAACCGTCCGCTAGCCATCAGACTTCCAATTCCAGCCTAACTCATCAAGATCAGGCATGACATGCAGTGAAATGGCGTTTGTAGAGTATACCCATGTCACCGACGCCAGTAGAGCAAGATCACTACGTTCAGTGGTCGACAGAAAACATTCCGAAGATACGACATTGTTGATACGGTGTTCCCTTCACATGTCTCTATTGCTTCGAAGACACCGATAGCCGGAAACGGTCACTTGGTGTTCATCCTCTGTGCAATTAAGTCAGAATTCGCAGCCGTACAGCAGAACCGCTCGCAGAGCGACGTTATACACTTGGTCTTTCGAAAATACACCTAGGTCATAGCTACGCCTCAGATGGCGTAAGTTAACAGCCACAACACGAACATTAACCGTACGATTTGTGATCTTTTAGGACACTCTACTAGCACTGATTTTGCTCTCAAAGCGCTTAAACTTTCCGACTATCGCCAACCGCCTACCTCCACCCCCAGATTGTAGACAGGTGCAGGATACTGCCAGTCGTACAAAAATTAATTGCATTTAGAAAGTGCAAGAACAGTATTAAACTGAAGAACTGAAATTGTCCACAACTTTCTTGGCTCCTCTTGGACCGTCAACGATCAGGGGCAATGTCGTCTGCATACTCACAGTCTGGCACCAGGGAAGTCTTCGTAACGTCATGTTCACGATGTGTCAGAACGCCCCTCAGAATCTCGTCTTCTGTAAGTTTGAATTAGTTGAATTGGCTTATTAACCTTGTCTCGTCCTTTTCGGAATGATTTAGGTAGACCTTAAACCGCCGTTTGCTCTAACCCGATCAAAAATCACAGTAAGTGATTTCAGGACGTCGACGTACTTCCCAGTCTACCCTTCCTTGACAAAGAGTTTATGTGTGTGCCTCCGTAAATAATTTAAAGTTCTAGTGATACTGAAAAAGACAGTTGTCAGCCTTCTTTTCAGATGATACTTCGATCGTGTTTAATTTGAGGTTGCAGGCGTGAGAGTCAGTATGGTTGTCTCATGAAAACGTAGCTGGAGTTTGAATCTCGATCCTGAGAAGAAGGTACGCTATCGGTGAGCTTTTACAAAAACTAAACTTGACTCTTTTTCCAATTGGATTGGCTGAAGAGTCTGTGCGATTATGTAAGCTGTGATTAGTTATAAGTATTGCTTAATTTATATCAAATAACTCCCGTGACAATTATCAGTGGTATTCGTGTGTATTATTTCACGGGAGTGGTACACTATCAAATACCAATATACCATCATATCAAACTGTGTTAAATTCAGATGTGTTTGAGTCTCAAACATCTTATATCACTAGGAGCGTCTTACAAATGCTTCCTATTCATACAACTGGGTCAGCACTCGCCGTAGCTCCAATTACCAAGGTACGGTAGTTTGCTGCAGTTTTTACACGGTAACGTTTAAACTACAGGGCACGTACCTCAGTTTTTTTCAAATCGTCATGTACCGTTCTGCATTTTTCCATATTTCCCCTATCATCTTTGGATAGAAATTTTATCATCTACTCTAGATCGCAAGTTGGCGGTTGTGGGTGATTCACCAACATTGTTTCGGCAACCTTTGTCGTGTTGACAGTACAACCACGTTAATAATACTGGAAAAATTTTTGTGGGATCTTTTGGCAGTGATTAATGAGGCTTAAGTGTCATGTGTCTGGCTTTCTGGTGTGCGTCGTGGATTCGTCTGGGTCCTGAAAAAATGTGGTGATGACTGGTTCACTCAATCTGCTTCACGGATTGTCCCGGATACGTTCCACACAGTGCTCGTATTAATGACAGTGATCTTGATTAATGCATTTCAATTGTTTTGTTGGTGTCTTTTCTGTTTCGCTGTCTTTTATTGGAGCTGTGCATTTCCCATCGTTGGTGTTCGCCGTAGGTTACCATCCCTGCATATTGTCGTTCTAGGTCGCCATCTGGACACATGCCACACATCTGTGACAGGTCCAGTGCTGTCGTCTCTAACGTTTGTAATTCGTACATTCCTGATCAGCTTACAATGTGTTTATGACGTGACAAAGATTTAATCTCGTTGCTGAGACCTGTTGGACATAACAGTCATCTTCATGTATTCACACATGCGAACGCGTGTATTCCGCTGTGTTCCATACTTTTCATCTCACCTTTTGGTAGAAGACCACTTTATTCTATAATGAAGTTCCGGCTGTTTTACATGAAATTAAGCCTCAGGGAGCTTCGCAGTTCAAAGGTGAAAATGGTCCAACCACTTTGTTTTTCATATGAGCCTGTTCCGGAGTCGCATGCTCAAATGGAGTGAATGACAGGTGATTGCGGTAGGTTTACTTATGCTGTCGCTTCACTTGTCATAGTCACCATCACGACGGCTGTGAGTCTGACCCGAGGACACTGTGGCTCGGATCGCCGCTCAACAGTGACATCGAATGTCCTAGAAGGAAACGTTACTGAGGCGATCGAAAAATGGTGAATGAAGACTAAGTGGAAGAACTGGAACTTGTATGAATGCAGCTACGCCATTGACTGCGTCACATTACCATCTCGACGCGCTTCCGTAGCCGGCGATTTGAGTGATCTTGAGGACTGTCCGTTACGGCAATCGTTCACCTGGCATGTGGATTACATGACTCAACCATTGCAGACTGTGTAGCGTGATTAACTGACCAATTGCTCGCACATCCTGGGCTTCCGGAAATACGTGCTGGCGAACGGCCGTATTGCTCACTCGGGTAGTTATTTGGTGAAGTCAACGATGACCATACACAAGAAGTCTGTTGATATCCTCGATGTGAACGGGCCACATCTCGGAATTATGAAGCAAAACAGAACGTGCACGAGCATTATGTAACATTTCTTCCAACGACAACCGAACATCTTTACGACGCCACGGATGACGCAGGTTGTCAAAGGTAATTGGTGCTTTGTTATCCTGGCTGATATCTCATCAACAATATTACAAGTTGCAGGGATAGTGCTAAGTGTGTGAAAGCATCCACAGTCTCCAGCATATCGCCTGCAATAAAGGCAATGTGAGTGGAAATGTCCAATCTTGAAACAGCGCTTTGTGAATACACTGAAGTACCTTAGTTACGAGAAGGTTGTTGTAGTGAATGGAATCTCTAATCCACGGGCTCTCCCCATTAAGGACTGAGCTTTTAAGTTCATTATGAAGGCTACCCCTGACAACTCTAAAAAGCAGTTAACAAGGTAGTTCGTATATTAAGGTGAATGAACCAGGCGCGAGAAGCAGTCACGTGCAACCATGGGCGCAGCATGTCACATCCACAGATCGTCTTGCCTAAACAGTCACTTGGTTGTTCATGCAGGTGAGCGATGAATGACGTACGTGCGGATGCGGCAAGTCGGGCACTTGATCAGTGCTGGAATGGACGACAACCGCAACGCTTATTCGTTGAGACGCAGTGGTAACGAACGCCCCTGCACAGAAATTTCGATGTGATATGCACATTAGCTGACGGCCCACATATTTGTGTTTTCCCTAATGAAATGTACCTGGAGTGGCGTATGTCAACCATTTTCGCACTAGCAACAAGTGTACCGATGGATACACATACGGGGTTCATATTCAGAGCTGTAAATTCCATCAGACTTATTGAGTTGGGCTCATCTTACTGGCTTCGTATACTCGTGCACAGTGCGATACGGTGTCTGAGCTGAATGTGCTTACGTCATCCACACGCTTTCTTTGGCTTGAAACGATGGGATGTAGATGAGCGGTATCCAGAAATTTTTACAGCTAACTGGGATGGTCGTCTTTCTGGAGATGCGATGGAGAAACACCAGTTTTGATCGGTTAGATGAGCGGTTGTATGAGGGTTGTAGCTTCACTAATTGGTTGGTGTGTCTAGGCCGTCGCGATACGGTAGCACGGTTTTACCATAGTCTTGCAACGAATTAAAATGGGTTTCTTGAATGATTTTACACTGGATTCGTTGACGGTAATGGTGCACGTGGGTGTATATGTGCTTGAACCAAAAGAATGTGTAAAATATCATCTAACCAACTGAAAAAATAATGCCATCATCGAATATAGTTACAATTCTTTGCGCTCCAGTTCATTTCACAATTAACTCACTAGCAGAGTGGAGGAACAACAGAAGTGTTCATGATGAACCATGATTTTCGCGCACCATTCATTTTTGCATCGAACGTGGTACTAATCTCTCTTTACCCTTGTTGAATTAATAGATGCAAAAATTGTTAGACCTCAGGATGATTTTTTTTCCGTTTCCGTTGTACGTATCTAGACACGCTCAAAACGTGACTTTGTGATACCATATATACTCCGTAAATTTTCCCGTTATGGAGCACATCAAACCAAAACATATGCACGTCACGCTGAGTTGATATTTTAAGACAACAATTTCGAAAAGATTCACGTATTTAGTCAATTTTTTTATTTGTTCGTTATAACACTGACTGCTGTGAGGAGTTTTCTCTGGTCTCACAGTGTTTTTTACCAGCAGTGATTTCTTTTTGTTTGCTTATCAATATGAAAGTTTTCGAAGTTACCCAGCGTTGTACGCCTAATTCTGCGTTCATTTTCAAATCATTTGCGCCGGCCGCTCCTCTTCGAAAACGTTTGCCTCTTAGATTCCACTATATTTCGTGCTCATATTTAGCGCGCAAATGCTTCTCCGGATAGGTTTACACTTATATTGGTACCCTATCATCCTTATACTAGATCTGTTCAGTTTGTCACACTCTTAACTGTTGAGCTACATTCATTTATGATTCGTCCATCAACAGGCAATCTTTTTTTTAAAGCCGCAAATGTGCCTTTGGAACATGTAGCAAAAAGTCTTTCACTAAAACACGACCTCTATTGTCCAACTCACACGTTTTCACGCAACGCACGCGCACGCATTCATGAACCGGAATTCCAGTCCGCAACGTGGCGGCGGTTTCCACTCGCACGTCGTGTGCATTTCTACTTGATTTGCGTGTGTGTCTGTGTGGCTGACGCTTTCTGTCGTGGGTTTTTTGCCTGCTATTTTTCGTCTGTTGGTCCGCTTTCGTTGAGCGAAGGTTAATTCGGTCGTTCGTATTGTTCACGATCCGCTCGCTGTGGGCTTTGGCCACATCTAATCACTACGCTGAGATATTCCACTGGGTTTTGGAATATTCACGCCTCCGATACTGTCATCCACCATAATATGTTTTTTTTGTCCACTCAAGTTCACCGTTTCTGTGGTTTTGAACACTTTTGACTTGTGGTTCGTGCTACGTGATTTTCTGTTCTAGGTCAACTGTGGATGTTAATGTCCCACTGATAATTAGATTTTGCCGAATACAAGTTGTACTTTCACCTGATCTCCATCTTCCGATCAAGCTAGGTTGCTCAACACGCCTATTTTACTCCAGTTTTATTCTTGCCCGAATGCATCAGTAGCAAATGCTATCGTGTTTCAGAGGCGAATGATTCGACCAACATTCCATTGTTTCCAAACCAGATATGGTAAGACCGCCATGCATCTGATCATTTGATTATAATCACTTTTTCATAGTGTTATGGATACCCGGTGGTTTTGGTAGGTCACACTAATTATTCTTGTCCATTGTAGCAGATAACCACACGATTGATGATTCTTCTTTACGTTGATATTGTCCATTTTATTCAGTGCTGTTACACGTGTTTGGTTGCTGGCAAATGACTGAAGATTAGGACTGTTATAAGTAACAGCACTTCTAATTGCTCACAATACAATTTTTATGCTCCAGTCTTTACTGTCCACGCTTGGTTTATTTCTCAACACTGTTTCGGGAGCATAAGCCGACTGATTCAGTCAGTCAAACTTTAGCTATTATCTTGTTCTTGTCCTAACATTTTCCGTTTCATAATTTTTCCTGGTCCATTCAGCCAAGTTGGCCTTCGCTCAGTTTGCAGGAGATTGACACAGTTGTACCCCACCAAAATTTGCTTACTGTTCTCCCATCCCCAACCCTGAACTGTCTTCAGGAGTTGCAGTCCAAATACATAATTTACACATTCTCAGTGTATGTAGGTTAATGGCGTTGTTTAATGATAAGGGTGAGTAGGAAAATGGCAGTGGTGTTCACTTTCTTCTAATCATTGTGGTGATTTAGTGTATCAAAATCTGATAAGGAACCGGAAGCTTTGAATTACATTTTCTGAAAGCGTATTGGCAACCTGCGGGTACTCAGTCTCAAAAAAGACAGTGTTGGCGGGATTAAATTTGCAGATCGATTTTGTTTATTGACCTGTGTGTTTTCCGGTTTGTTGAACCAGCGGTAGGTTTTTCATTTCAAACAGTATGCAAGCATTAGTGGATTCTGGATTGAAAATACCTCTGACTAAATCAGAGCCCAGGGCATTTCCTGAGCCGTTTGTTTTTTGTGATCGATATTCCTACCGGAACCTTGGGAACATTTGGCAAAAACTGTTCAAAGTGACGTACAGTGTGATTTTATCGTAATAAATCCGGCATGCAGAATCGTTAAGACGTATTTCCTGAGCAGTTTTTCTGTTAAATTAACTTTGCTAATGAGTAGTGTGGCAGATTTATGATTTTAGATGAAACAACTATGAAAAGTAAGGGCTTCGGCTGGATTCGAACCAACGATAGAAGCAGCATACCTCAGTGCGACAAGCTCTCTGCCAGTTAAGCTAGGAAGTCACGCAAGGAGCTCAAAAAGTTCACATTTGGACTCTGTTACCCACCCGTCTCACTGTCTTATATGCAATCCGCCAAATGATTCAGGGGATCGACTGCGCTGGCAGGATTTCTCGAACAGTTCTCGCTGGAATCCACCAACGTCACTGCTGGGCAGTCGATCTCCTGCATCATTTGGTAGATTTTATATGAGCCAGTGGGACGGGTGGGTAACAGAGTCTAAGTGTGAAATTTTCGAGCTCCTAGTGTGGCTTCGTAGCTCAGCTGGTAGAGTGCTTGCCGCGTTGAGGTATGCTGTGTCTGTTGTTGGTTCGAATCCAATCGGAGCCCTGCCTTTTCACAGTTGGGTCTCATTTAAAGTTAGCTTTAATTTCAAAACACCCGAGTTTCCAGATGGTTCAGCTCATGCGGACGCTTGAAGCATCCTCTCACTTTTACCTAATGCAAAAGCCACTAACCGAGGTTCATTCCGATAGTTTATTAAGAAACCCTAGGCATGACGCGATTTATTCGCTCAAATGGACTGGCCGGTTGATTGTACGCTTAGTTACTTTTACACGACTGTACGTGCATATTGGTCAGATCGTGAGGGACGAGAGTGTTATGACATTGTTTAAGATTGTTACGTAGTTGTTCGACCTTTGTAGCTGCCTTATCGACGATATGAATTATTCTACCACACTTTTGAGAACAGTGCAACCCCATCTCCCAGGTTTGTTTTCTGATACTTCAATTGGTTAGAAACAAAAGAGAGGAGATTTTGTCTAGTAACCTTAACCATGTATCTAAACCCAAGCGGTCTATATATATATATACATATATATATATATAAAAGCTGAAGTAAAACACATTTGCTTCACAGTTTGCGTGAGTCTACCACTATTCCGTTGCATCAGCTTTTGTTGCCTTACTCGCAATTCAGTCAGAGAACGACTATATTCATGTTACCGAATTCCCCGATTATCCGCCATATCTCACAAGGTTCCTAGTTGCAGGCCACTTGTATCATATGAACCACAGCATAGGTGAATAGCGTAGCCTACAGTTTCAAACATGCTAATAGCTTAAAGTATTGAGTTCCTCTCAGCCACCTCATCAAGGCAGAACGAGGACGTGTTGTGATACGTTTATATTTTGTTCACATGCGGACTATATACAGCGGATTTTGACTGCACAGCAGTGTCTTGAATGAGCAAAGTGGATATTGTGTTAATCGATTGCTTGGCGTTATTCCACGTCTAAGCGAACCCACATTAGAAACCGTACGTTCAAATTTTACTTCCTGCTCGCTGATCCCGTTTGGTCTGCGCGAGTGCATTTCAGTATCGCTGGTAAGCTAATGTTGTGATTTTGGCTTCAGCATTTGGTGAGCTTGTTTCGTAGCCGCAAAGGAAAACTGTTTCACTTTCGGCTTAGTAAATGTTATCCTTGAGTTTTGATACCAAAGATGCACATTTGATCCAGGTCGACGTGGTACTTTGATAGCCATACTTTGCCTGTTCTTTGCTTACCGATTAATTGACTACGCACTGCTGTTTTGTTAGTTCCATTTGTATACAAACGTACAGCTGCCTGACAGCCGAGTGGAAGTGTGCTCGGATGTGTAGGTATGTAAACTTCTTGTCAACCTCTGTGCGTTGTAACGAAACATCTTTTCTACTGAAGAGCTGTATGAATGGATGTCCGTGCATCTTGCTGAGCGGTTCTTTTGAAACGTGTCACTTTGATCACGAGTTTGAGAAAAATAATTACCACTGTCATTATTTGTTTTGTTTATTTTCCTATTTACCACCTTATTTATTTATTGATGGAGAAACTGTTTATCAAACGTCCTTTATCCAGATCATAGCTTGTTTGTGACCTAATTGTTTTTTTCTTTTGTATGGTAATTTACTTTGTACGCAAGTAATCACATATATTCCAGTCACTCGGCTAACTCACTGTGCTGTTATGCATGCTGCTGGTATATGTATGCCGTTAACCAGATAGCACAGTGTCAAATCAATTTGTGAATAAATTTTAGAAAACCTGATTTACTATGATTTTGCAACGAATCATTAACGATCACGTGCGAGATTTCACAGCTGTAATTGTCACTACATTTCTGTGTGGTGTGCTCATTCCCAGATAATAGCTCCTGCATTCAACAATTGCTTACCGTTCTCATTTACTTATCAACATCATCTGTCTACACCTATCTCGCATACAGAATATGTCTGCGTGTTTGATGGCATGGGTGGATTGAAAAGCCGCATTTGGCGTAGTTTCAGTTTCTCGAAAACCATGTCTACCTATTCCGCCATTAAACGTTGCTTGAAAACCTTCCATCTGGCGGGCACGCCGGATAATTTCAATGTCTATGAGGTGAACGATCGTGGTAAGTATAACCTTTGTTTGATTTTCCAACCCGCCGACTAGTACAGTACGCCGTTGTCAGTGACGTGCTAACCTTGATATTGTTTGGTCCTATTTTAGTCAGTTTTTCCCTATTTACATATTCGTTTATCCTACGTTATATATAATCGTTGATCTAAGCGCATTTCAGTGCTCGTTCTCAAGCCCTCACTCCTCACAATGATCACTTCTGTCTATGTTCAGGCTTAGTGAATTGCGATAGCCTCTTCTTGGTTTGAACCATCGTGTAAGATGCTACAAACTCCATTTACACTAGGTCAGGGGTTCTCCACTGTTTTTTGTTCATAACCTACTTTTGAGTTTCGTCTACCTGTTTCGTTTCTATTTCTGCTATTCACCGTTGTTTGTACAAGGTGATTTATCGACTCCTCTGTTTATATATGCTAAAAACTTTGTAATGTATAAGCTACACAGGAAACAGGGCAGTAATGTTATCGAAAGATTACTGTCATTTCGTTCGGTCACATTCTTACGGTTCATACAAACTAGCAGATTTTTGAAGATCTGGTCGCAATGTTGACAACAGTAACCAAGAACCACTTCTCGTCGTGATATCAATAGGGTTGTGAATTTTGACAACATTTCAGAAGTTCAATTGAGATAGCATTCAACCGAGTGACGATTGAAAACTGCAACAAAAGTGACTTGTTTTTTTCCTCATATTTGTGGAATTCTATCTGCTATATCGCGTCTAATACAGAAGTATGGTCCGATGACTTAAAGTCTTGCTGGACTTGTTTGTTCTATTACACTACACCTCAGTCAGGTATTGTTGTAATGTGACATCAAATTCATTAACGTTTGCCTTAAATGACTTTGGGATTCTCATCTCCAATGGGTCTTGTTGTATGATTAATCGAAATATTCAGCTCACGAATGTTGCTGATCACAATGCAATGCCGTGTCAGTCGGTGCAGAAGTTATAGTGGAACTACTTCAAACGTAAGCGCTCGTTCGACAGTTCATTGGCCTGTTGTGTATTTGAAACAGCTGAAGCGGCTCGTCAGTTATATTTGCAAATGAAACTGTGTTATGCTGAAAACAGCATCAACTCACGTATAAGATCAACGAACCTTTCGTCTTCTGAAATACCGTTGTTCCGATTGACTTTATGTTCCCTGAGTAATCTTATATAGTTATTTTGGACTGAGAACCTAGGAAAAAGTGAAAGATATACGTGAGACCGACGAGAAGGTCACATTGTGTTGTAAGCGGTTCACTATGTTTAGTTTTATTGAAGGTAAAAATGTTAAACATGATTGATTTAGGAGAGTGATGGAAAAATTAGCTAATTATGTTCTGTCATGGCAAAGGAATCCCTTGTTTACCTTTGTGGTTGAGAAAAATGTCGATTTTCGAACTGGTGTACGATAGTGGCCCACTGAACTTACACTATGGTCCTAAATTTATTGGGTTTTTTATGCCTACCGTCCTTCAGGAAATCACCGTGGTTTGTGCTGGGAATCACTGTGCTAGACCCTCGACCGTCGCAGCCCCACTTAATGAACATAGGTGATTACGTGGAATGTGCCTATCAAATGTCTAGATTGTTTTCCACTAATAGTCGCCGAGCTAAACATGTGGCTTTTATGTGGAACGAAACGTGATAGATTAGCCTAGATGATCAAGCGCATCTGGGTTGCGAGTGCAAACAACCTATTCATGCATTTATGTAGCCATTTTGACGTCACTGGAACTGTAGAAATTGGATCCGTCCTAGAGTGAGCGGTTGGCCGTGGTACAAGAGGGATTTGAGTGTGAAAGGGTGTGATACACCGTCGAATTCCGACATACTGAGGTGTAACCATCGTTCACCAACTCGCAGCTCTAAGTTGGTCACTCTCCTGTGATTGAATCCGATGAAATGATGCAGTGGGACCGACGGAGCGCTGTGGTACGATTACTGTCTCAATGACTGTGCCATTTATTCCGGTTGATTGGTGATCACGGGCTCGGAAAGAATAAACGCCTGATCGTGTGGCTCACACAACCTGTTCCATAAGAACTAGCGAAGTAGTGTACACAAAAAGATACGGAGACAAGCACTTCATCTTCCGATCGTAAAAATAATTCCGGAACAGATTTAAAAACGTCACTTTATTCGGCGGTTCAGAAGTTTTTGTCGATAACACTTGCGTATCATCTTTGAATGGTATTGGTTTTTGGACTGGGCGTATGACCCAAGTTCTTTCTTGTTTAATGGCATGGCAAACTTCAGTTCTAAAGAATAAACTCTCATTTGAGTCCGTGATAGCGTTTCTGATGACAGACCGGTAACACATTCACCTAAATTTCTCATACAGGATGCTGAATTTAATCGGAGCTAAACAAATCATCAAAGGATCTTGTCACTTCCTTTTTGTGCATCGTATAACTGTGCTACGAACTTTCATATGCTTGATTAGACAAACTTTCGATAAATTATACACATTAGGTCACAACTTTTAGTGCATTTCCTCGGACTTGACGTAGTTGAACATGGGATTTGCTAATCCATCTAGGGTCAGAGTCAGTTTTTCGCAACTTTTGCGAAGGTTATTCGTTCTGTTGAGATTATGGTTGAATCACTAATGTACGAGAATCTAGTCTGTGCTTGTTTACAGGCATATACATCTGACGGAATCAACAGTTGAACAACTAGAAGGTTAGAAGACAAGTTTTCTATCACGAAGGATCTGTCACGCTTACTTACCCAAAAAACTCTCAAGCTGCTTAAGTGTAGGTAGTTGAGCCACACATACCGAATGCCAGCCTATCATCTTTCACGCCGTGCACATCTGACAAAACCCGCAGCTCATCGGCTTGAATTTATGATGTGGTTCGTCAATGTCCTACCAAGTGAAGCTGAAGACTACCACCAGTAAATTTAGAGCGGTAGTTCGTGTTTGTCTGTTAGGTTGGAATCCTCGTGGTACAGCTGACTCGCAGCCGGAAGCCTTTGGAGATTCAGCGGTTAATGTTTGTTTAGCTGAATTTTCTATGGAGCAAGCGCACTTATTGGAATGAGATATCCACAATAAAGCTTTCCCATGTGTGGTGCCTGATTTTCACCTGCAAGCAGATTGTTTAAAGAATACGAGCATGTTGATTTTGTTTTTGGGGGTCCATCTGTGAGAGTCACAACCATCAGGTCCTGTTTCTTTCATTTGTTTTTTTAATCTGGTACTTATTCATTTTTTGTGACTGTGTTTTGGTTTGACATTGTTATAAAACAGTTAGATATTATGAGTAGCAGTTATGAGGGGTAGGAGGAGGAGAATGCAGATTATGTTGGATCTACTCACAAATGTGCCACCCTTAACGGACTAACGTCCTTCGACTTTATAGTGCCGTTTGTTTGATCAATGCTGAACAATAGGTGAATTGTTAATTTTTACGACACTAATCATTTCTCTCATGCAGTCGTTGTACTAAAATATTTCCAAAACCTGTAATGGAAGCGTAATATAAATGCTGTGAGTGGAATGAGCATAGACGTTTCAACCGCTTTTTCCCTTCTTGTGCACTGTTGAGCCTGGAAGTTATATCGCTGATCATATGGGTGGGTCAACCCACCTGTCCACTTTTTCCAGATAATCCAGCGATCCAGCCACTCGTTGCATCCCACATTTCGCATATAGGTCACCATGAGACGCGTCTTCGATGTGCAAACGTGTCTTCCGCCCTCGGTACCCTGTTCCCTCATTGTCATCCTCATGCAGAACGGTACTCTGTTGCCTGATATCGATACCTAAATGCCCCATCACTATGAAAAAGGCACACCTAAGCAACAGAGATGAACATTATGATCGTGATTATCACAGCGGCGCTCACCTTAATAAAAACGTCGAATATCCTAGAAGATGAAAGAATATTATTGCAAAGGTTTAAAAGCAGTAAAAGAAGACCAGGCAGAAGAACTGGGAGTTGTGTGAGTACATGTACGCCATTGACTGCGGCACATTGCCATCACGAGGAGCTTTTGTAGCCAGCGATTTGAGTGATTACGAGGACCCCGATCAGGCAGGCGATATGTACCCACTTCATATAACGGAACGGTTGAGGTCCCCATAGTTGTTGACCATGTTGTTTGGCCACCGCGCGGTTTTACTCGACTTTTGGTCATTTTAGCATATAATGCTTGCGACCACAATCGTTCAGCTGGCATGTAGATTACGTGACTCAACCATCGCAGACTGTGCAACGTGATTAGTTGACCAATTGTTGATACCTCTCGAACGTTTTTGAGTCATAGAGCAAAACAGAAAACACAGGCATCATATGCCGATCCTTTCAGCCACAACCCGACGTCTTTTCGACGCCACAGATGACACGGGTTGGCAAAGGCAACCTGTGCCCTTGCTATCCTCGGCGATACCTCATCAACGAGATAGTGACCAGATAGTGCCACCCGAGTTTGTGAAACTGTCCACAGTCTCAAGCAAATTGTCTGCAATAAAGAATTCAGGAGTGAGGTCCTAGTCTTGAAGCGGCACGTTGCACTTCGATGGCATGAAACGCATTCCGTGCAAACCAGTCGGTCGCTTCAGTTTACTGAGCATGTTCTACATGTCTTTGGCAGAGGGGCTAACTAACAACGTCATCCACATCTTACCAGCCGAGAAGAGATTGAACACCAAGCTCATTGGATCTCTCAAGCGCACATTCCAGAGTGTCGTCCACGAAAAAATCGAAGATCAGACACTCCTGATGAACACCACTAAAAGTGATGAATGCCTCCTGAGGAAGGCCACCCGAGGTGGTTGAAACGTAGAGTATTACAACTTGCTCGAAACGTTGTGTTATTCCCAATCTGTTTATCAATAACATGTTAAACACGACTCCCAAACTATTCAACTTCATTCGTACTACATTTGGTGCGGATATCTTGCCTCAGGGAATCGTCCATAAACCCTCAAAATACTTTCAGAGTTGTACACACTGATCCCGATAAATTCATTTATCTCCTTGTGTAACGTTCGCAGATTAACAGAATGACAATAGAATGATAAAACGGTTTATTGCAAAAATAACAACAGCGTAGGCATATACAGAGCAGTCAATCCAACCTAAGGCAGCACGCGATGTGTGGACAAGGTTGTCGTGTGCGGTTAGTTCTCATGGTTGATAAGATGGCCAGTCCAGATAGTTATTAATCGGCCGACACACCCGTACATAACACTCGGCACTTCGTCCCAGTACTTCCTTGAGAAGGAGACATTTCTGGAAGGCACTACGAGCATCCGAATCGAAAACAGCTTTCGGGTTTAAAAAGCAACGACCGTCGCCCGGCCTCGAAAGTTATCGATGCTTCAGTTCCCGTCGCTAGGCGGAAATGTGATCAACGCACCCTCGACCAAACGGGAATCCATCCTGCCCTTCACGTATCTGAATTTCTGTGGGTTTAGTGGGCCGACGAAATATGACTAGTGAATAAATTGAACGCAACAGTTAATGGACTAATACCCCTTTGATGGTCACCTAGCCTTCGGGCCTTCTTTTGGAAAGCAGAAATTACGGTTGCCAGGCTCCAGTCACAAGGTACCTCTTCAGTTTTCCAAATCGTCCGTAGTAGCTTTGTTAGTTCTGATATCAACCTCTCCTCACCATCCTTGAAAAGAAAAGGAGAGAAACCTGATCAAGTAGCCTTGTTACATTTCAATAATTTGAGTTCCAGGACCACTTCTGTTTCCGATATAGGGTGATCTGTAATGAAATAATTGACCATTGAGGTCCCGTCGTCTATATGGTCTGGTTAGGGCCAGCTGAATTGTACCTCGAAATGTTCACTCCACCTGTCAGGTCGACACGAGTGATTAGTGATAGGTGAACCATCTTTTTCGCACATGGTCTCACTTACACCGACTCTACGACAAGGAAAACTACGGATTAGGACGAAAAACGTACCAGACGTAAACACAAATTCCATCTCGACATTTGAACATGCTTTTAGTCAGTTCTCAACGGTCGTCATCATATTCAGAATCAAGTGCATTCGGGCGACGCTGGTTCAAAAGTTTCATTGACGTGACAAAAATCCACTTTTGTTGCAGCCGCGTTTTGGAAACGAACGACCAAACTCAAGGTACGAAGATGACTTTTTGTGTCCTTCGCGACTTCTCTCCATTAAATGCACTTACTTCAAAGTCAACTCTGAAACATTTACTTCACTGAACCCAGTTAGCTGGAATTTCTTCCACTGTCTGCATTCACTCACTGTGAATCACAAGGGCCCGATAACTACTCAGTGGGGTTGAGATGTGGCGACTAGTGGCTGAAGTGATGGTTGCCAGCACACATAACCTTTACGTGTTACCACAGCTGTGTGCGCTTGTGTGTTATCATCCCCTAAGTTTGATTCGCCCACCTCACGCCCTCTCAACATAGGTTGTTTGATAAGAGTTTCCAGGTATAAACCATCATGAAAATTGTGGTCCGAAATGATCAGTTCGCCTTGTTCCACCAGACATCTGTGATTCACCGGAATGTTGGACTGTGCTCATTGTGACCTCATTTGCAACTGTTTGAAACTGCCAGCTGTAAACAAGACGCCGTGATAGTGACTTGTTCAATTCACATCATATTGTCTCGTGAAACATTCTGCCTGCTCGACTACTTGAAGATTTTCGTGCTTTTGGTCATTGAGGGAGCTCATCTATGACTCCTAACTGGAACACCGTATGAGGTCATGCGAATATAGCTCGGCTGATCGCTTTTTTGCCTACTGCAGTTAGTTAACTAAACTGATGACCGTTGAGTGTTTCTGTTAGTCGTTTTGTCTACAGTGTTTGCCTTATGAGATCAGCTGATACTGCTAATTGATCGTCCTGTCATTATTGAATGGTTCGAAATTCTCGTGGTTCTATTTTAATACATCTCTCATTCCATTCATTTTCTGAATTATTTTTCCCTTGCCATCCATCGTGTGAGCTTCCAGACAGATAATGATAGCAGTACCATCATAAGGATTACTTGAATCACGCAATAGACCCAGTCGCCTTGATATTGATTCTGAACTGTAGGTCAACCATAGTTCCAAGATTTAGTTCAAGAGTGAAGCTGACGACCGAAAACTAACAGGAAACACTAGGTATACTCGTACAGAGAAAACTGTTCTATAAACTTTTGCAGCAAATCATACCGCATTTGCGAATGTGATGTGGGATCATGTGTGCATATTTAAAACCAATGTCATATTTTCCATCCTAATTAATCCGCCAACCGTGTTTCGCTCAAAAACCGTTATCCTTCCGTCAATCCAGTCAGCTTGTAAATTAGAATTGAAGGTTTTCATGCGTTTCCCGTATCTGTTACCATTGATTGGATGTCATGCTGTGGAAATTAATGATGAACAGTAACCATCCATCTATCTATCGCCAACGGTTTTGTACAGACGAACGAGTAAAACAAGCACATCTTTTGTTTGCTCATCAAACGAAACATTTGCCATCTGCGATTTGGACATTTGCTACCTTATCTCAGGCTACCGTTTCAGTAGGTTTAAGAACGGACTGCGACTCGTCAGCCGGCAGGTCAGCCCAAATGGATGTGTAATTTGTCCCGGCTCATTTATTTCTCTGCATTTTCTGTCTAGGCGCCGCCTATGCATCCGTTACCTACTAATCGATAGTTTGAAACCGCTTACTCACTCTTCCTCGCCAATTCGAACATTTGCGTGCGTAGATTTAACGGCTAGTTACGGTGTTGTTTGCATCAACACCATGACAGAAAGAAAAACGTAGGACGAAACATTTGCGTAAAAATACAATTGTTGATGAGCACGCAGAACGCTCCTTTGGAAATTCCACGAGCTCACGACATGACTACCGTTGATGACGATTCCTCGCCGTGTCCAATAGCTTCTCCAGCTTGAGGTTTTTGTTAGCCTGTCGTTCTTTCTTCCTAGGTCATATGCTGGTCTACCAGTTGGGAAAGAAACTGCAGCATGGGATATTGCCTTTGTGTTCACTGCGGTCAGTCATTAACGTAACACATTAGAATAGCTACAGCGTGGTACTGTTGACAGCAATGGGAACATTCACGATTGGGTTTCATATTGGTACAGCACACTAAAAAGCTGAATTTGGTTTCCTACTACTAGCTTGAGTTGTTGCTGAATGCAAACAGTCGCATGCTACCAAATTTTTCCGTCCCTCAATTCAATTGTAGTTTCAGCCACGTTTGTATGCTCTAAATGGTGGACGAACCGTCGGTTGGGTGATTATGAGTGGTTGGCGAGCGGTTGGTGCTGACATAACACAACAGTGTGTGAATAGAACCTCGAATTGATCTACTGGGAAGCATTCTGTGAAAGCAAGTCACGTTGTTTAACGGACTAGTTCATTTTACTTGTTACAATATCACATGAAGCTCAAATTGCTGACGTTTTCCAAAGCAAGTCGGATAAACGATCGCCGTTCTGTCATGTGTGTGCAAAATCTACTAACTCGAGTAGCTCATCTGCTTTCTTAGATATATATATATATATATATATATATATATATATATATGAAGAAAAGCGTTGTGTAAAGTGAGAAGGAGTGGAGTTTTATGGAAAGTAAGAAGGNATATATATATATATATATATATATATATATATATATAGGAAGAAAAGCGTTGTGTAAAGTGAGAAGGAGTGGAGTTTTATGGAAAGTAAGAAGGTTCCTTACACCAATGCACGCACAAACACGCGACACGAGTACCACTGACATTTGCCCCTCACCACGTTAGATAACGTCTTTCGCCAGTGTTGTTCCAACCAGAAAACCTGGAGCGCCCTACTGAAGCAAGCTTTAGTGTGAACGCCTTCATGCTCCGGACCCAAAGCATACGCTGATCACCAAACTACCGTTTTCAGCCTACCCCACCGTTCTAAAACAAGGCATGGTGTTTCAGGTGGTGAGTTGCTATTTGTAAGATGTGATCAAGCTAACGAAGCCTGTAAGACTAGATCCGTTTGTCCAAGGGCCGACGGAGTTTATCCGTTTCGAATATATGTTGGCGAACTTTGTCAGTGCTAACGCAATGTTTCCGCTAGACGCCACTAGTGCTTTGGAGACACTGATAGTCATAAAAGAACACTCAGTAGACATCCTCCAAGCAGAGAGATCAGGTTTGCCATCTGCACAATGGGAAAGCCCTTATACTCCCATTGTAAACTCGGCCTTTAATGAAAAAACGGAGATCCTGTCGATGACACAAATGGCGTAAGCCGGCAAGCACCATCCGACCGTTAGTCATTTAAGATGTGGTTCCACCAAACCTTCCGTAAACTTCAATACAACTACTAAGATAAAAGAACTTCGCAACTATCTCCAACGACTAACCACTCTGGGTTAGAGCAGGCGCAGAATCTTGCCATTTTCGCGACAGCGCGTTACTCTCAGAAGTTGCAAAGCTCGTACCAAACTGACAAACCGATGCCTCTAATTTGAAGTATTCTGGACGTTCTGTGAACCCTCACAAGCTAAAAGTATGTCACCTACATACACTACCTCTTTGAGTCGAATGCCCGGGAGCAGTTTCCTATAATCAATTTCGCATTCTCTCCGATCATAATCTAGATTCATTAGGAAAGGGGAGGTTGGACAACCTAGTCGCACCCCACTTGAGATGCTGAAATTCTGCGACATGCTGCCATAAGTCCTTACCCTGTCCAAAGTCTGACAGTAAATTCCCTTCAGCATGCTCGCATACTTCTCAGGAATATCCTCCTTGGAGGGATAGCTCCAGATTGTAGCTCTCTTAACCGACTCAAAGGCCCTCCGGAGATCAAATAAACAACGACCGTTAGTCTTCTATATGAATAGCGTTGTTGCACTGTCCTCGTAATTCGCCTTACTCACCAGTTATTCGGATGAGATGGAAAGCTCTCAAGATTCCCCGGCAGTAGTGGCTTGTTCATCCTCGGTTGCGCGTTATGTCCGTCAGACCCTGGAGTAACCTGTGAGTAACCTGATGAACTGGATTGTGTCAGTTGTCGGATGGAATATTCAAGCAAGCACCAAGGAGTTTCAGTGGCCACACAAACACTGAGTTGATGACACTCGTCCCTCTTCTCTCCCCGTTGATCAACTTGATCTAAGGAGCTGAGCGTTTCACACTCTAGTTACCTTGGTGTTAGTTCCAGCCCACGGTGACATATGCCACGTTTTCGAACCGCCCCTGCTTGCACAATAGAATACTGACGCACAGTGGTCGGCTGATTTAACCGGTAACTGCTCACACTGATTCGCTTACTCTTGTAGCTCCATTATATGGACGAGATAGCCGTCTGTGGATCTATTCTGGATGGCTGACGTTGTCCAACTGGCATTGTTTAATCAATGATGCCTCCGTCACTTGGCTCAAATCAAGTGGGATAATCACGCGACTAACCTTACCATTTGCTACCGCTTGTTGCCAAAATCCACACATCATGATTGATCCATCGAATGTTGAAAATTCTCCTTCCACTTGACTGTGCTGTGCAATCCTCAACGGTTGGATAAAACCGCGAAGTGAACAGAGATGTGGGAATCCTGACTATCCTACTTAACAAGATCGACAGATGGCGCCTGTCAGATCAAGGATTTTGTGTTCACTCAAATGACTAATTGAAAACACTGCACACCGTGAAAGTGTGACGGCCTGCTGTTGGTACCAAGCTTGTGTTGTAGATTTGCGTGTAGTTTTTTTTAATGAAATAATCCTGATCACTACCACATCCCAAACAGTTGCTCTGGTAAGTATACTAACTGGTCGTGCTGAAGGCCGTTCTTATTAATTTGAGGGCAGGCCCAATTTTTGGGCCTATGCGAATATGTTTCCTGTTAGTTTCACAGTAAATTATAACTCTCGTCGGATTGTGGTCAGGGAATAAAACCTCCGCTTGTGCGTTACCGTCCCTGTCTACCGGGAACGATTGTGTCGATCCAAAATAGGAGAATGTAGATTAGTAAAGAAACAAGTATGAAGGGAATTTTCTGGCATGTGGTCACGTTAGCACCGAAACCTAAAGCAGCCTTCTTACAAATAGACACATTTTAGTGAACTTTGTGGGTGAGCAGGGAAAGTGCCCAAACAATATGGATTGCAACAGCTTTCTCGTATATGTGCTGGTCAATCCAGCCTTGGTCTCAGCACTGGGCATGGCGTTCCAATTTGAGGAACTCCCAACCGCATGGTAGTTTGTCCACTTGACATTTTAGCTTCTCACAGTGACTTATTAGACATTCATCCTTGTTTGGTCGGAGGTGGGTGACCTGGTGGTTGGACAGTTTTGTAACAATGACGTCTGTCTCAAAATGTCTGTACTGCATTGAACATTGACTCCATTTATCTATCTCCTCCGAGTAATTTTCAAGATGTAGATATTTAACTTATATCTGTACTATCAGGCAAGGACGAATTATAGGGTGTAATATGATGCAGAAGGCTCCAGATTGGAAGGTTCTACATATTCTTCATGAAATATTTATTGTCATTTCAGCATTTCAGCCACTGCTGTAGAGGTCGTTGACAAACAAGTTGTTTTATTGTTACAATCTTTGGATCTAATTGGACTGCAACCTAATATTTCAATATCTTCCGTTCTTGGGCGCAGGGTGGGAAATTAAAAAAATTAACCGTATCAGCAACAGGAATTCCAAAAATGACTTTTGCAGGTCGTCGCTGTTGAGGAAAACTCAGTTTAGTTAATAACTGTTTACCCTAATACCCGATTAGATGGCCTTCTGGTCATTCTGTGGGGGATTGTCAGGTCGGAGGTGCGAGCTTTCGAACGCTCGGCCGAATACCTCAACGCGGGGGGGAGGTACGTTCGAAGACCTGCCGCGATCGGATCAAGGACAACGTGCGCGACCGGGTGACGATCAAAGATGCTTTCCCGATGCCGCAGATGGAGGAGATATTTGCGCACCCATACGAAGCTAGAGTACTATCCCTCATTGATTTGCGTTCCGGTTACTGGCAACTGCCAATGGCACCGAAGGACAACGCGAAGTATGTGAACATCTACTGGCAGGTACCAAACCCAAGACATTGACTCCGGGATTGAACGAGCTGCTACAGATTTGGGACCGGTCGCGCACGTTGTCCTTGATCCGATCGCGGCAGGTTTTCGAACGTACCTCCCCCCCTGCGTTGAGGTATTCGGCCGAGCGTTCGAAAGCTCGCACCTCCGACCTGACAATCCACCACAATTCCAGTAAGGTTGACGTCGTGGATTTCTCTTGACAGTCCATAAAAAGCTTTCAAATTTTCAGTGTGTATGTTACACCATTGGGCAATCCGACGTGTTGATGCTCACGTCTGGTATAGAGTGATATGCAATGTTTGAAATTTCGTGATTCGGGTGGCTACCAGTTAGTCACTGCTTGAATGTCCCTCAAACTTGGTGACGAAAATTCGGTCAGTCCGTAGATAAGAGTTACTTTTAAAGCTAAGTGGAAACGTTTCTATGGAGTTACAGGACTATAAAAGAAATTTAATTTTCTATTAATTGGTGACACTTACACAGCAACGTGATTACTTCAAGGATGGAAGGAAACAACGTTGCAACTGTTCATCAAATCTGAGCGTTTTATGTCAGAACTAGACACCCATTGGTCATTCATTATATATATACCTTGGGTTGTGGTTTGGATTGTCACCAACGTGATTAAGTTTAATCATGGTATTTAAATTAGTGTAAACACCTCTGTAGACGTTGTAATGTATTTCACCTGTGAACGCACGTTGGGTGCTGGCTAGTTTCGAATACCCTCTCCTCTTCTGCATTAGTTTGGTCGATATCTATGTCATGCGGAACCTAGCCTAGCAACAAACGTCTCATCATGTAAATCCCAGATGATATACGCAACTTAAGAGAACATGTCCTAACTAATCCTTTCACAAAACAACCTGTATTAAGGTTGTTTGTGAGCTAAATAATGTATCATGCAGTGTAACCGATCACACCTCACAGCACTCAGTGCGTTTATTTTTTCACGGTGTAGCATTCTAGTGATCTCCCTTCAGTGTAAGCATCTACTAAAGTGGGAGGTTCAACAGACACAGCTTTGCTTAAATACAGAGAACTCGATCGTTTTGTCAGTGCTACTTGATGGAAGCCTGGGTACCTTCGTTAGACTATTCTGTTAAGGCTGAGACACGCAACAAGAACCAATGTCTCGTCTACATTTAATACTTACTTCAGGTCAACTTCGCTAATGCGTTTGTTGACAGGAAAAACGGTGTAAGTTGTTCACTTACAATTGTTTAAAATCGCAGTGATCTTCCGTTCTTGTACTAACGCAACAGAAATTTCGTGATCGAACCGGGTTGCACTTGACTTAAAGGAATTCTTCCTGAGAGGATCCACAATCGTTTCAATTCGGCTTTCAGATCGTTCATGGATGTATCACAATCTTTGTACCGTGAAACGGTTTACAATGACTAATTACTCGTAAACGAGGGTTTTCATGAATGCAGTAATGGAAATTGGCGAATGGCAAGCATTGTAAGTCGGTGAATTTACAAATATCGTTAGCAGAGGTCGGATATTTGCGTTCTCGCGGCTCAAGTATGAGAAGGTTGATATCTGTTTCTTTCGCAAATTGTAAGAAAATATTACGAGGATTGGTATTTATGGTCTGGTACATCAAATGATATAATCGCCTGCACTGGTAATGCACTCACAACGTAAGGCGAAAGAACGTGTAAGTAATGCTTCAAATTGTGATCCGAACCTCAAGACAATTTGTTTTGTAATCCATCCGAATAATCTCTGGTACCAAGGGCGGTGTGCCAACAACTTGTGAACAATTTGATTGAATATACCAGTCGTTAGTTACATCAAATTATATTTTCTACTTTTAAGGACATTTCGGTATCTTATGCAAAGCAGATGGTTTTGATAAGAGGTATCTGTTAAATTATTCAAATGTTTATTGATTTGCAGAAGTAAAAATATTCGCACATGTACTTTTTTACCAGTTGAAAGCGTCTTTTTCATCCACTCTTAGTGGTTCCTTTTCGGTTATGCGCGACGTGACGTACGATGGTTTGAAGTGCCACTTTCGCGGTACAACTCCAGGCACACAACAAAAAGTTACGATTATCTGGCGATAACTGATTTTTCTCGGACTGAAAGCGTAACAATGAGAGTAACTCTGATGACAACGAAATACTTTGCTTAGTCGTTCGCTTGTTGCTTGCCGTCGTTGAAAACAAACGATTTTGCGTCGGCCATTAATTCATCCATAATCTATTACGATGCACGTCTGAGGCCGGATAGAGAAAAGACCATACTACTTTTATGGGCAATCTGGCGTGCGAAGGGTTGTACTCCGAACGCGAGTTGTCAACATTTTCGAAATAAGTTCGGAGCTAACTTTCTCCTTTTAGTGCAACAGCAATCAATCTTCTGATGCACCTGTATATCCTGGTGTATTCATATTTTAGATTCTGTTGGAGTTTTGTTTAAAAAATGAGAACGATCGTAATGGTTGGATAATAAAACGCTTTTCCGTTCACTAACAATCGAGCCGAATTTTGAGTTCATTCATTGTGAAAATAAATTAAATTAGTTATCTAAGTGTGTGCGCAAATTTCTTTTGTTTATAGTTAACTGACTGAAAGCAGTGTAATTGCTTCTTAAGTTTGGGTGTTTGTTGTCAGTTTTATCATTTCAACAATACGAACCACCATACAAACTCGCAACGTTTACTGTGCCACGAGTTACAAAATCCTATGACATAATGTCTTAGAATTTGGATTTTTCAGAATGGAATTATTAATGATGACACTGGCGAGAGCTTATTCTGTTCTAGTCGCGCATTGCACGCTGTGTTTGCCTTCAGGATTGCATTTGATTCGTTTAGCTGCTCTGCTGTTTTCAAGTTTGATTCACTTCAACTGTTTCCAAAACTGTTAGCGGTCATTTCTTTTTCACAGAAATGTTGCCAACTTATCACATGCCTAATTATTGGCCTGTTAATTACTTAGTGTTTTCCTTTGGCTTTCACCTTTGTTGATATTTGTGCTACACGTTTGATGTGTGCTTTACAGTTTCCTGGATCGATAATTCTAACATTGGATGTATTGTGTGATAGCCACTTGAACTTTAGGAACAATTCTCAACATAGAAATATCAATGGTCCAAGTAGATGCGGTTCATGAGTAATTTGCTTTACAGCAGAATGTTTGTTTTCTTGTTTACCATTTAAGAATGGATATCATTTCCTTCCTAATGTCAAGTTATTTCACTTAAATCCAGTTGTGCAAATTCGTGGGATTTTATTTTCTTATGACTGTGTAACTCACTTTTTCCTCACTGAATTCTGTACTACATTTTGCGTCCACCTGCTTCTGTCGTTCTTTCTCAGACGGACGGGAGAATAAGCTGAATGTGAACGCGAATTTTCGCAGTCAACTTCGATTTGATTTAAAGCAGCCTTCCATCTTGCTAAGAGCGAAGGAACCTCAGGAATCTCAAATTACTGTTCGTGTTTATGCCGGAGACTTGGGGTAAGTCGTTATCTTATTACTCTCGGTCTGTATACCGATGTTCTCACGTTCATCTAACTAGTGTTGAATTCTACACTGTGACATCATTTTTATTGGTGGTTTCCTTATTCCATTGTTTCTTTCAGAGAAGCCATAAATCATAATCTTCGTAACTAGAAGCGGGTTACGAAAACCAGCCCTAGGGTATCGTTGTCTTTTCCGTACTCGCTAAATCCGTGATTATTGCAACTAGGCCAAGAAATGACGTTTAGTACCTGAAGCGGACAAATTGCAACCTACTTTCGAGTTGAATGTAGAGTCTGTGAAGATGTTAGATCCATGCTTTTGGCTTTCGATGATGTTGAAACGTTATGAGAATGCTATGAATCCTTGTTTTAAGTCCAGGTTGTTCTCATAATCGCACCTACTCAGTGTTTATTTTCATATAGTCTATAGGCCGATATTCGGAACCGAAGCTGTCCTGTGATCAAAGCTCCTGTTAGGTTGGCTGTCATTACGTCTGCCGATTTCGCAAGTTAATTTGATGCTCCTGACTGGTAAACCGTTGACTGAAGCAAGGCCCATCCTACCACATCATTGCGTATCTCAAGCGGTGTTCGTAGGGCTCCTGGATGTTTGGGTTGTCTTTTGATGGCTCTGGAAACGAACGTTATTGACTATTATTGATGAGTAGTCGGGGATTTGGTTTATTTTCAAGTTGACCATCACTCACATTTGATCGCAGTGTTCGCATTCAGTCCGGAGTTCAAATCCCGGCCGTGGCAAGGATATGCACTACTGACGAGCTCTAATGAGAGCGAAATTCGAGTCTAGTGCTTCTTTTCGAAAGAGGCTGGCTGCAAAGTCTATCTGAATGCGAACACTGTTATTGACTATATTGATTGCAACTCTGCTGTCGTTGTTCAATGGTTCACATACCTGATCATAACAATCGCTTCGAACCAGTTCATCCGTTAACACTCATAGCTACCCAAGGCAGAATTTTTGAGTTCGTAGACAGTGTAAATTTGTGTACATGTTAGTCCTAACCAACCTGTTGTACCATGGACAGACCAACGACACTTCGAAAGGAATGTGGGTGCTTGGTTCGTGAGGTTGAGGTAACACAATCTATTGACCGCGAGACATTCAGCCTGTGATAACAAGTTGCACATGTTAATTCGAATGTGACAGCAGCTAGTTTCTACTTTTCTCAGGATTCACATATTAAACATTGAAACATACCTATCCCGATTTGTGTATGGAAGACGTGTGGTAGCTGTTAGTTCATCTCAACATATTACTAACTAATCTTCAAGTAGGCTCATTTCGTTCGAATTGTCAATGTTGCCCCCTCGATCAGAATCACTTTAAGCCAGTACGCGCGTCTCCCTCCTCAGAACCTCCTTAGGAAAAAAAGCTCCGGTCTAATTACTCCTTCTAGACGATACGAAGGGATTTTTATTGAGTGTCCTCTATGGAGAAACAAATCGCGCCGAACCACGTGAAAAACACTTCTAGGAGGAAACAGTCCGGCAGTCTCGTCTGAACTGGTTTACTCAACCGTTTAATGGATCGCCAAACCGAATAAAATTCTTATCGAGCACTCCTTATACATCTGTTATTGGAAGCTATAATCTCATCCTTACTCGGTGCAATAACGTCGTCTAATGATTGTTAAACTGCCCTGAGAAGTGGACATAATACAACCTGGTTTAGTTCCTTAAATCCAGCGTAGAATTTACGGGCCACGAGGGGTTCGGTATCTGCCCATGTAAGGATACTTTTGAAGCTCTGATTTGAAGGAATCCACACCGAACCAATGTGCACCGACTGACCGCTAGAGAATGGCGTACGGTCAGTAATAGTGTAAATTTCAGTGTAATTAGAAAAGAAATTTCTTCCTCTCAAAGACAAGGTGAAGATGCTCCAACTAAACAAAAGAGGCACATTCCATCATCTTATTACCTTAGGAGCTGACTTTAGCTACTGACAGATACTGCCTAACTTTTTGCAGTTCTAATATATAAAAGTCTGACTTAACACCTTCCCATTTAATTTTACTTGTGCGTATTGTGCCCTCTGTTCTTGCCACTTATTTTGACCTTGGTGTTTTTGTTTAATCACACTAGTTGGTTGCTTAGTGCTAGATATTGACTACTTAGACATATTTCAGTTGGCCCGAATACCGAAAACTGCAGTAGTTACAAGTCCTTAGAGGTTGCAACATATTGGCGTTTAAATTGAGCGGCCGGGCACCATTGTTCCCATGCAGTAACCCTGGTCGCTTTCACACCTACTTTGGTATGTGTCCTGCTTCACTGATCACTTTCTGAGTCTTTCCTTGATCCGATGACGATCTTTGCTCCTTTGTGTACGAAGTCGTCCTAGTCGACCAGCCGTCCTGTTGTGTTCTTGTGGGCAATCAAGTTATACGTGTATTGGCCTACCTATCTTTCTATCTGTTGGTGCATATTGCTTTTTGTTATTGGTCATGTTAATGTTAACTGTTTCCTCATTGAATGGTGGTTCGATCTTGAGTTTCTCCAGTTGTGGTACCTACATCCATGTGCGCATTTACATTGCGGGTTTTCAGCCGGTAGTTTCCTGTCCGTGGACTTCATTAAGTTGTCTCGCGTTGCTATTTCGTTGTCATTCACACTTGATAATCCACTTGTGCGGTTGTACATTTGTCAACTATGTGAATCCAATTGTCTGTATCGAAAGTTTGAACTCATTGTTGCATGCATAATTTATTATTAGTACACGGAAAAATTCACGCCCTCCTTTGCACCGATTGACCTCTGGGGTCGGCCCTGTGCGAGTCTGTCTATGTCTGGACGACAATCAGTCATAAAGTGAATGTCATATCTTGCAATTCCAGTCGCTGAAAAGTGCGTTGTAACTGACCCATTGGACACGATCGAATCGGTTGACCTTGCTGAATCATCCAGCTTTTTTAATAATACATTGCCGTCATGATAGTTTAAATCTCCCGGTTTTGGCTACATGTTGCCCAACATATTCGTAGGAGGTTGTGCAACTGATACAGAACAAGGAGGAAGTTAAACGCGTCTATTCGTGCTGTTGCATGACATCAACTACTGATCAGTATGCCGATGGCAAACTTGTTTCCTACGTTTCATTCCTAAACATGTGTAGTCACATCAGTTCTGCTCCACGGAGATTTCTTCATTCTGACCTGAAACATCCACTTACAACACAACTGCACATGAAAAGCTTCGCAAAAAAAACTTAAACTGACGTGTTATGTTTACTAAAATTACAGCTAATTCTTCTATCAATATCGAACAGGGTGCATTTGACTCACATCGCCGAACGGGAAACCAGAAGGACGAGTGTGCTTTGGCTTTGTTAATTTCTCTCCGAGCTCGTTGTCTCCTAATTTGCAATGTCTAATTTTGTACAATTACCCACTTATTTGTATACTTTTCATCGCGTTTGCAGTCATATTCTGCCGCCGAATGCTGCTCTGTACGAGGAGGTATTGGTGGACGCGAGCATGACCAGTATAGACGTTGTAAATAAAGCGATGGAGAAGTTTGGATGTGGGGTTAGTTGCTTATCATTGATCAGCGTGAACAGAAATTTGGTCTGCATTTTGAAATTCTGTTGTTCCTTTGAGAGTGAGTGGGAGTCATTTCAAACTTTCCGTTCCATAATCTGATGTGGATTGCTCCCAGTTTCTCTCGCCTTCAGTTGTCTTCTTTAGGTGATTAACATTTAATGCATTGCACGGGACTGCATTCTTTGAATAATAATAACACGATATCTATGTTTGGTACTACAATAGGGCTTTTCAGGATTGTTTCAAGTCTAAGCGACCACCTATTCACACTTTGTTTCATATTACTTACCCTCCAGCTGACTCACTGTCACATTGTACTTTTCAGCACCTGGCCTCGGATGACTGTTACCTAACGAGTGTTTGTATGGACGGAACTGTGACCGAACGCCATCTGGCTGATGATGAACTATTGGTCACATTCCTTAGAGAACTCAGACAAGAATCTGCCAGAGTCTATCAACTCACTCGTCTTGAACTTCGGTTCGTCGAGGATTCACTTTCCACCAATCGACTGGTTTCAGTGTTTGTTGGTAATTTAAAGGAGAATCTCTCACAACGCCTGTACGAGTGCATTTTGTTGGAAAAATTGGGGGAGGAGTGTCGCTGGGACACAATTGACGCGATTTATTACGAAAGCGGTTGTCTGGTTCTGACGTATCGGTCAAGCGAGAAGGCTGAACGAGCGTACGATTTGCTGAAGGTACATCTGTTCAATAATGAATGTCTGCCAATACTCGTCTGATAAGCATACCGACTTCTTGGTTTAAGATTTATTGTGGAAATGATTACTAACCGGGCGATCAGTTTACAGCAATTTAGTTTTCTCATTGGTAAGTGCAGGCCAATTTAATCGTTGAGGTGATTACATAACCCCACGCCTAGGAAACATCCGGAAATTGTACACAGTTGTTTCTGTTGGCAACATTATGGTATCAGATGCTTATTCCTGAAACAAGGTAGTGCCTATTACCCATGGAAGGATAGATGCACCATTACGAATGGCCCATTGATGAACAGGGAACCGGGTACTGGAATACAAATTTGATATTTTAATTGTTCGTCCTACTTGACGTTGCATTTAAAATCTTCGTCAGATTGGTCAAGTGTATCATTGGTCATACGTTGTACAAAGTACACAATTCAAATGAGCACACAGTTAAAGATTATGGCGTGTTATTTTTTTATTTTTTGGAATAAACGCAATCGTAACCTACTCTATTTTGTTGAAACAATAATTGTTTTGCGGGCTTGACTTTGCCATTTACATTTACCAACAGATTTAGACAACATTAAGATCTTGCCTTTATTGGGGTGGATATTCTGAAGCATATGGTTGCTTTTCAAGTGTTAATATATGGTTGACTCAATGCCAACGGAGCCCGGTCACTGCGTTTTTATTCACTCCCGATTCGTTCTCATGTCCCACTAGTTCAGATATGATGTCCGCACATATCGTGCTCTTTGAGTCTATCACAGCCCCTTATGTCTTGAAGTTCTCTAAGTTCATCTGGCTCAATATATCTACACAACCTCTGTTCATGGCGAAAAACACTGTCGTGTTGACACTACCTTGTGTTTCTTACATTCACTTGCATCATGTTTTTTGTTATAAACCACCATCCGTTTCACATGTCCGGACCCACACTCTCGAAACAGGATTCGGTGCTGATGGACAAGCAACTGACTGCTCTACTGCTACCCACCATTCATCCGAAACTAATACCGCCCGATGTGCAACCGCTGTTGGTGTTTGTCAATCTGAAATCAGGTGGTTGCCAGGGCATGGATCTTATAGTGGCGTTTCGTCGACTTCTCAATCCGTTTCAGGTTTGTTTTGCTTGTTGCCTACCATGTCTAGCTGTCAACTAGGTTTTCTTCCGGGATTCGTTCATTAGACCTGTACTCAGCTAACTGAAATTGTTCCACCGATACTCCTCCTTGATATAATCGCCACGTGAAAAGTGAGTTCCATTCTTGTTAGAGCCGGCCAAGAGCGCATATTCTTGTCACGACCAGGCTTTGATTTCCGATGTGAATTTTTTAGAGGCAATTGTGTCTTTCACCGCGCCATTCGTCGAAGTTAGAATTTTAATGCCAGCAAGGATGTACGCTACCGATTAGTCCTAGTGTAATGGTTCAGTTCAGAAGGAGTTGGTCAAAAAGTCCAACTGAGTGCGAAGGCTCTTGGGTGATGTCCAACTCATATAAACCAAAGCACCTAACTCTTATCGTCGACCGACTTTTCTGCAATTTACGAGCAATTGTTTCTGAACACACAAGGTCGACTTCCGTCGATTGACTACGACCGCCTCAGCAAACCGCAAGAATCTTGGATTGGAGTGACGTATTAGAATTCTGAATGCACAAATTGGGTCGATAACGTGACCAGTGGTCAGGACGTGTCTTGCGACTGCGAAAAGTGGTTGCTTGCGCATTTCAACCACATTGTCATTCTTCTGTAATACAGAAACTGCCTGTCTCTTTAATCAAAGGAGATCAGTCTGTCGGTGCCATCTCACATTGTGTCTACCTAGTTAGATGTAACTGTAAAGAAAGTTACATAGGCAGAACCGAGAGGTGCTTGATCTCCAGAGTGAAGGAACATTTGCCTAAGTGGGTGCAGCGCTCTGTATTACAGAAGAACGACAGTGTTGTTGAAACACGCAAGCAACCGGCTTTCGCAGTCGCAAGACACGTCCTGACCACTGGTCACGTTATCGACCCAATGTGTGCATTCAGAATCCTATTACGTCACTCCAATCCAAGATTCTTGCGGTTTGCTGAGGCGGTCGCAATCAATCGACTGAAGCCGACCTTGTGTGTTCAGAAACAATTGCTCGTAAACTTGAACCTTCCCTGGACTTAATGCCGTTTTCTGAAATTATCCCCTTTACGATCAATCCTGATGTGTCACATGCATTTTCCTTACATTCTTGTTTACCCCCTGCAAGGTATCTCTTATATTGATCATCGTACTGCACATTGTCTCGTTCCCACGATTGTTTAAAGTATAAGACGC
This sequence comes from Paragonimus westermani, assembly GCA_008508345.1. Lineage (NCBI taxonomy): Eukaryota > Metazoa > Platyhelminthes > Trematoda > Plagiorchiida > Troglotrematidae > Paragonimus > Paragonimus westermani. The sequence continues at coordinate 92,189 of QNGE01001147.1, read as the reverse complement.
TTAGAATTTTTCACGCATTTTTCCCAATACTTAAAGCATGTCACAACTTGGAAGAATATTCAATAAAATCCGCTAATTAGACATCGTTCGCACGTCTAAATAAGGGTTATCCTGTTTTATCAAGCACCATAACGTACACTGAAATCATTTCCATTAATGCCTTTAACCTACAGCCCCCGATTTGAGAAAAAACATCCCCACGCACATCTACCGGAAATCCATTATTTTGAATGTTCACTACGAACAAACACCAAGTTGAGTGTGCATTTATTTAGGCAAAGTGGAACTTTTGCACACTATGACTTGTGGTTTTAATGTTAGTGGAAGTAAGCATGAAAATTCAAACAGAAACACAACTAGTTCTTTGCTCGAGTGTATTGTGACCACTGTAATAGGTTCCAGCGCGAATTTGGGGCCTGCGGCAGCTGTGGTAACCACTCCCATCCATCGGTTACAATATGGCATGTTCGAGTCAGCTCTCCACGACTGCTGCCTTCCAAATTTTGTCAACCTGACAGCAAACGTTCTAGTAAATACTGGCCGAAAAGGCAATTTATATCTATGGTTGTTCTAATTGAAAACGGGGGTCGTTTACAGCTCGACCCGTGGATTACCCGACACTTAATCTTCTATTCGACCAAAGTGGCGGTTTGGTGGCCTTAAGAAGCGGATTTTTGAAAGAATTATGAGGAATCTGACCCACAAGACGTGGCATCAGATCGAATCTTATGTGCACTGCGTCGGCTTTAAAAGTGCCACCCCGCTGGAGCATCACGGACGACCGAAGCCAGTGTTTTTCATCCTATTCTTTACAAGACGCCATTGTAATTATACTGTTTGGTGTACGCTGATGTGCTTTTCGTTATGCACGTTCATTGTTCGGTGAAGCCTCTGTGAACAGCAACATGACCATTCTTCTTAGGGTAAATAACAACCCGGCACTTGCTACACAGTTAGTATACGAGATCAATCATGTGCGACAGTGATTACCCAGTGAATCACTGTTTCGGTGGTCGATTGAGTGATCGAAGTGCCAAAATTTTAGACGATCCACAGTATTGCAATGGGTGTCCCTTCACCTTGATATTGGCGTTGAACAACAAGAAGAAAGCGAGTCCCAATTCGAAAAAGCATATTATTGGTAGTTTCACCAAACAGCATACAACACGAACGGCGCCATTCTGAAGAGAACACGTGATCATAGTGGTTGTTGCGTAGTATAAACGTATATAGTGATGTTCGTTAAAACAGTATACGTCACACTCTTATCTAGCTCGGGTGCAAATTTTTGAGGAGCAAAACTGTATAACCTTACACGAGTAAGAGTAGGTTTAGCAGCTTGAAGGCTTAATAAGTTCATCCGCTGTTCTCATGAGTCGCTCAGACACAGCTTTTGACATCCAAACTTCTGATGAGCCACAGAGTGTCTCAGAGGTGCTAAAGCTGACACAGCCAGTCCAATGCAGTCCTTCTGAATCAGATAAATCTTTCACTGTGGTCTTCTTCAATACACACTGTCTATTTCAACTGGTCACTTGGTTTTCCGATTTATATCCTGTCCGCCGCGTCGACCTACCATGTGGGTCGCTTGGGTAGAGCCACTCAGCTGTGGTTGGTGTTCGCTTAGTAAGCTAAATATCGGCGACCGATTTCATATACTCAGTGCTGTCTCACGTAGTAGTTATCAGTTATCGGGGTTCGTTTCCCAATCCACATTTTGCAGCATTTTACAGCACAACTTAGTCTGAATTCGAGGGATTTGTAGTTCGACGTACACATGCACGATTTTCGACAGGAAGTTTCGATGGCAATGATACTTATATTTGTTTTCAAGTTGACCATCACTCACATTTGATCGCAGCGTTCGCATTCAGATAGACTTTCCTCTCGAGACGATCGGGCAACCTGATCACTGCTCACAAGCGAGAGTGGTTGAGCGTTCAGATTTGATGATTCGGTCGTGAGGTCAATGGCGCAGTGGCTAACACGGTTGCCTCATGATTGGAATGTCCGGAGTTCAAATCCCGGCCGTGGCAAGGATATGCACTACTGACGAGCTCTAATGAGAGCGAAACTCGAGTCTAGTGCTTCTTCTCGAAAGAGGCTGGCTGCAAAGTCTATCTGAATGCGAACGCTGCGATCAAATGTGAGTGATGGTCAACTTGAAAATAAACCAGATCCCCGACTACTCATCAGTAACTTATATTTGTGTAGCGGAGTGTTCTCATAGTAAACGGTGAACACCGAACACATTTATCTGTAAATCTTTATTCACGAGTTTTTTTGGAACACAGTTGGTAAAGTTAAACTATACAGTCTTCCCGGTATTCAACATTCTATTCTAGGTGTTCAACCTTGATTACGGTGGTCCGCTTCCCGGCCTCTACTGTTTCCGCCACTTGACCTCCTATAAGATCCTCATATGCGGCGGAGATGGAACTGTTGGCTGGACACTTTCTTGTTTGGATATCGTCGGTCAGGATGCAGCCTGCAATTCTCCCCCAATAGCACCACTTCCCTTGGGTACGGGTAACGATTTGGCTCGTGTGCTACGATGGGGATCGGGCTATTCGTCAGCCGAAGACCCCTTAGCAATTTTGAAGGATGTTGTAGCCGCCGAGGAGGTCCAATTAGATCGGTAAGTAATTTCTCGTGTTCTATAGGTTGGTGTGAAATACTTCGCCCGAACGGTGACGTTTCAGCTGCACATGCATATACAATAAACCATGGACACGTGTGCATGAAGGAAAGAGGGGGAAATGTTTAAAAATTATCTTGTTCGTACACAACAAATTCGTCACTGCTGCTTAATTCACCGCATCTAATCAGCTTGCGGACTTTTGAAATCGTTCGTTCAATTTTTCTATTACCCCCCCCCTTCTTGGCATGCTAATACTTCTATCATACCTCTACTTCAAGCTGCTCTTGCCTTGTCAATCCGACCGTGTTGCAACTAGCAAGCTCCAAAGTGCGTCATTTTTAAATCATGATTTACATTGTTTCCCGTAAGTTCTTGTTCACTAGGCCAATTCCGCCGTATTTTTTGGCTTAGTAAATAGGTGTAAATTAGTATGCACCTGTAGCTGAAATTAGGCAGACTGTAGTCCCTCTTGCCTCCCAGATGTCCAACATTTACTTAAGGTGCGTAATAACGTTTCTTTGTGGTGAAGCATATCTTGACGTAGATATTTATAAACAAGCAGGAAGCCATACTCACAAAGCCGTTAAAGGTTATGCGGACTAAAAACCAAGCACACCAGCCGGCTATTACTGTAACCCGATCGCATGAGCCACTGGAACCCAAAAACAACGTCCTACTTGCTTCCTTCATATCACGTATTTATGCTCTTGTTTGCCTGTCTAACCTTGGTGTCGAACGGGGATTTTGAAAAATGGATTACTTTCAACACATTGTTCATGGCTCTAAATTGTGACGATAACTACAGTCAGCCGTGTGCTCATAAACCCTAGCGGAGTGGACCGATGAACACAGCTGTCGACGCTGTCGAGATCCTGAGATTGAAACAATCCTGACCTAAAACGCCGTGAAATTCCTTCGTACTCACTTTAAACATCATAACTAAACCAGGTCATATACTCTCTATGATTCGCCTCTGTATGTTCTAAAACCCACTATGCGTCAACTTTGGTTTGTCAATGTATAATAAAAGTGTTCTCTACATACTTTCATATGCAGCTGGACGTTCGTGGTCAGACCGGACGAGGAGTTTAAAGACGAAGCCAAGCTGGCCTTGGAAAATCAGAACAATGCATCTAACACGAATGAGGACAATTCGATCATGATAATTATGAACAACTACTTTGGGATCGGGATTGACGCAGATTTATCGCTGGATTTTCACAACGCGCGCTCAGAAAACCCATCCAAATTCAACAGCCGGTAATCTGATCTTAGCGGCTTTTCGGAGTTATTACATTTCTATCTGGAACACTCAAATACAAGGGATGATGTGCTGGGAACTAGGGTGAAAGAGGTCATCATCCTTAATAGCAATACACCAGCAGTCGCTACTGAGACCTGCTGCCATGTAATCAGACTCAATTTAAGCAGGGAGGAATTGATTACAATCGTTTGTATCCAACCTTGGTTTGGTAGCTGTCACCTTCCTGACTGGAACCCCCATGATCACTCCAATCACTGGCTAGAAAAGCTATCCGAGATGGTGATGTTCCATATTCAATGGCGTACCGCTTCTAGTTCTTCCATCTAGTCTTCTTTTATTATTACTTCTCGACCCTTCTTGTATACTCCATGTCACCGGCGAGGTGGATGGTGGCCAGAGCTACAGTACTTTCTGATCAGGCACAAGGCCATTGTGATAATGACGATGATGCAATCCAAATTGCCTGATTGTCCACAACAAGGAGTTGTAACTTCGGTCAATTAACCGGCAATTCTTATTTTTGTCAACGAAACCACTGGTGAAATAATGTAACGTTAGAGGACGCTAACTTACGAGAGAGAATCAACGTAAGACTAACAATGCTCGCCTGTCGAATTCCATTCACTCGGTCTCGTTGCTAATGTTGTACTTGTTCAATACAATCGAAGTGGGGAGCTGTTTATCATCGGACATTCACCTGATTTGTCAAATTACACCAACGTGAAACGTGCACACTACTGCACATGGCTGCATTGCCCGCCCAGAGGCTGTCACTTAGTTGAGCTCGTGTGTCAGTCATTTCCATTTGTGTTATTACACCGCTGAGCAACTGTCGATACTGGTAAGTGGCAAGTCATGCTTCTACAAGCAAATTGCGCTAATGCACAGGCTTTTCGGGTTTGTCGTAATACGACCTTGAATTCTGATAGTTTTCATGTAGCGATTTCCTTCCAGTTAGTCCACCACCTGGATTGTTTCCAGGTGACCGTGGATATTCCGACAACTGAAAACTATGTTGTGGAATATGGTCCTAAGCGCATGACCTGCGTGTGCCGTTTTGGTCTGCCTTCGCTCAGTACTCATTCGGCAAAACCTGGAAAGAGAGTCGTGGTCCTGTGTGTTTGTAGGCATCATCAAATTAGCCTGGACAACCTGTACGCTACAGGTTTTGCTATTATCCTTGAGTGATCACATGCGTTTGGAGCGAATGTAGCTCGAACCAAAGATATGCAGTTTGGGAAGTAGTTGTTATTTCACCCAGTCATGCTGAACAGAGGGCAACATAAATAATTTCCTGCCATGCAAATGCTTTCGGAATAAAGCGCTACGCATATTTTTCCAAACGTCATGTGCAACGCGAACAACAGCTACTATGATTGGCGGTGGAACCTTCGTTATCGAGTAGCCAATTCGGGATGAAAGTGTGGGCATAATCGATTTCGCGACTGATAAAGGTAACCAAGAAGGTGTGTATACTGGTTGGGCTACATGGTCCGTATGCTTCACCGTTTAATCGTAGCTGCTGCATGTTACTGTAAAAGATGATAGAATGCACAGACGATTGTATTAGTCCTCGTTGCTCTGCCGATGAAGGCTGAAGTGTGCTATTTGCCAAGCTAGTAACCGGACGACCAACCTCATCTCATTGTCGCAGTCAGTTAAAAACAGTCGTCATCTCGTCTGTTACTATCTGCCTGCACCCGAAGACCTTATGCTGATGTCAATTCTGAGGCTTTTGTAGTGTTATCAAAGGAGATCGTCAGTTGGCTAATTACTGTTAAGCTGTCGAAACCTGGATTATAACGGTCGCGGTACGCAAGGCTCAGATCCAAAATCGTATGGCTGAGGTAGAAGAGTTATCACGATCGCAACATCCATGGATACGGCTGAAAGCGCGTATGGTTTCCGAATCACTGTTTAAATGTGTTCATAACACCAAAGGTCAGTCTAATAATCCTGAGCACACACTAAATCAACTAGTATCTATCACAACAAAAACAATGCTTGTTTTGTTTTGTAATGTGATATTACGCTGTTTAACCTCTGTATGTTTAGAAGTCACTGCGCCCCCTCGAAAGAACGCACGCATCGCCGAATTCAAACTAACCTTCCGTCATGTTTTTCATCTGTGAATAAACATTTTCGACGAGCGCTCTCAGCTTATTCGTGTACACGCACAGAGAGAGCTCATTTGGAGTTGTTTGTTTCTTTTTATGCTTCACGCGCTCTGCGATCTACAGGATCCACAACAAAGGAGTCTACTTCAAAATTGGTCTTCGTAAAATGATCAACCGGACCGCTTGTAAAGATCTACACAAACAAATAGTGGTGGTTGCGGATGGCAAACTGTTGCTCCTACCTCCGATTGAGGGTCTGATTGTGCTCAATATCCATTCATGGGGAGGTGGAGCCAACCCATGGGGTGTCGAAAAGGACGATGTGTTTGTGAAACCAACACACTACGACGGCCTACTCGAGGTGGTCGGCATTTCGGGTGTAGTCCACATGGGCCAGATATACTCCGGTCTGGGGACAGGCATCCGTCTAACTCAGGCTGGCCATGTAAGTTGTGTTTAATCGTCGGACGCAAGCGATAATTGATATACGAACCAGTGAACCTTACCCTAATCAAACGCCAGCTACATTCAAAGCAAGCTGCTGACGCCATTATATCGGGCACAACAAATTACTCATACAAAACAAAGCCCGCTTTGGCCGTACGATCACCTGCGTCACCGCAGGTACTTGTCAACAGGCGCGACCATCATCCTAGTTATTCTAGCTCCCTAAAATTGGTTTTGTTTCAAATAGATTGTTGTAATGGCCGTTTAGGACAACCATAACATTACTGAAACGACTGTGTTGTATAATGAGGTTCATATAATAGGAATTAACAATCCCGCCTCACAATCACTGATGCTAGAGGATGAGCCCTAACATGTGCGTCTTTTCGAACTGGACCCGTCACATACTTCGTTTGAACATGAAAGCTTCAATTACATGGCATATGTGGTCAGTCACAAAAGAACGAGAACAATTTTTTCATGTACTATCACTGTTGTTCGCAGGTATGCACTGCACAGCCATCCGTGTCGAAGATAAACACTCGGAGGCCACCGAGGTCTTTAAATAAGCAGCCTGATCCACGTGAGTAGGTTCTATTCCATTAAACCGAACTGCTATTCATGTGGCTTATATGCTGTTCGAGCCGAAAACAACCTAGGCAGTCATACGCTCTAAAGTGAGAGATTTTCCTGAAGAGCTAACAATAAGCGTCATGATGCAGAATCGTAGCATTTTGTACCGTTTCTGGCGATTGCGGTTTTTCATTCTCGGACAACCGCGGTTTTCTCTAGGAGTTATCGCATTCGGTAAAAAGAATCACTTGGTTTTTATGTGCACATCCCTTGCGATTTCAGTTGAAGATTCTGCTCAAAACTGAGCTGCCAATACAAATCGATGGCGAACCGTTTATTCATCCAGCTGGACAAATTGTTGTGCTTCGTTCCGCACTTCGAGTGAGTCAAAATAACCGTGCTGTTCCGTTCGAAAGTGCACTCACCAAATGGTTCCATCCCCACTACACCCGTTTGTGCTCTTTCTCTATATTAGGCCACGATGCTGCGAAAGGTCAAGCGGATCAAGCGCCGAACCATGGAAATCACTCTTCCCGCAGAGGCCGGCCGTTTGACCACTCAACAAAGTATGCAACCTGACACATTGGAAACCACTACCAACATAGATCGCCCCAGCAGTTCCTCACCTCTGTCCACTCCGCCTGTAGGCACTGCCTCATCCGGTTCCTTCGCTTTGTTTGACCCAAACTGGTCACCCTGTCAGACGGCCAGTTCAGAAGGCGGACAACGGGGAAAATCGGAGAAAAGCACAGCTGCGCCTTCACGTGGAAACAACAGCTCGTACCCCATGGCCGGTGACAGTTTGGTGCAACCTGGTAACGAGAAGATGTCAGATACGCCACTACTGCCTCCATGTCTGCTCACTGGCGATGACGGGGTGGAGGCACCGATTCTACATTCACTTTCGCTTAAAAGTTCGAACGGATCGGGTATACCTTCAGGTTCAAAATCCATGTAATCTTCGGCACAAAGAAACGAATCATTCCTGTATTCCAATTCACTCGTATTCGTATAAGTTAGACTCGAGCCTGCAGGGCGCCAACTCACCAACAATCCTAACTGTACCCTGAACTCTTGTTTCAGTCGTCACTAATGTGTGCACGTGTTAGTTCTAACCCAACGCGCCTCTCATGTCCTGCCCCTAGTCAAGTTCGTTACTTCAGGCTAACGGTTCCTGCGTGCGCCTACGTGTTGTGTCTACGTACTCAATGGGCAATACTCTACACGGCACCGTCGGAAAACAAGTGTGTTGTGTCGTATGGGCACGAATATACTCGACCAAGAGTACTTCCAAGACAGACCTGATTAAACGGTTTAAATAAACCTCAGTCGCATTCCTTCGATCTTGTTGGATCTGCTTCGAGTGTATGCACAAAATAGAACCAAAAAAATTTGTTTCTGTTGCCGACCATGCCAACTGGTGACAGGCTGCTTCGAGCCTACATCATTCTAAACATCTTAAGTAGAGGAGCTCGTGTAGACTGAGTGCATGTAACAAACAATGTAGGTGTGAAAGCGAATGTGGGAGCTGGAATCGATGCATGCACCCATCATGAAACCTGAGCGGTCACATGGTTTATTGAGTAGGCCACATGAACAGTGTAAAAACACAAGGGCACGTTGGTCAACGATGGAGTGGACCACACTTAGGTACAAGCCGCTCCAGGAGTAACCAGCCAAACGAACCGGGTGTCAAATCACTACGAGAGCCTCTTCACATGATTGGATTTTCTGCTACCTTTTTCTGTCACTAATACCCAAGTCAATAGGGCGGTTTATGTAAAAACATAACGCTGAAGTTGTGTTGTCACTAAAAGGACGCATCGCAAACACGTCCTCACGCAGTTGACAGCAGAGAATTCATTCAGATTGAATGGCAGAAGCATATTCCAAATGTTAACTTTACAGTATTTACCGCCAATTGCTTGTGTGCAAAAGACACTCGTCTGCAGATCTAAGCCTTAACATCGAAGCAGGACCGTATTGTTGACTGAATGCTAACAGGCGTTCGAAGGCAAACCTGTGGAAATGCGTTTAAGGGGTCTTATCATCAAAGCTGATAAATAAACCCATATGTGAATCATCACACCTTTGGTCAGATTTCCAGCTTTTATGCCACAGTGCTATTCGTTATTGCGTGACCTCGTAAACCAACTACTGAGAGTAGGCGTACGTACAATCATCCGAAGTAGCTCAAACTGGTAAACTTAACCAATTTGGAAGCAGGTGCCACTACTTTGGCATATTGGCAGTGACGCTACATCCGAGACCTAATTTGATCACTTTAACAGAAGATAATGAATCACAAGTTTACGGAAAACGACCGAAACCAAGTTGGCAATAACAACCATACAGTGGGGACAAAAAAGTGTGAACCCACTTCGGAAACGGTGATCCTCCACTGACCGATACGACAATAGTTCAGAGGTAAGCATGCCACAGAATGGAGTGCGTACTGCACTAGCACTGGAGAATTTACCTGGTCTGAATATGAGAGCACCAAGTGGAATCGACTGTACAGAACTTCACTATATGTGTCACAAGTAGGGCGTTTCCAGGTGGCCCGTGATGTGTAAGTATGATTAAACGTGTATGTAGGACATGGGGGAGCTCGGTGCAGAGTGCGCTCGAAGAAACGGGTATTTCCCTACCTGCATACGATCAATTTGTCTAACGCACAAACGAGTCGACTGTTCAATAAACTGATGAACTTCAGTATTGGTTGGTCGATAATCAGTTAAGCATTACTATCGGTTCTATGCTGTTCGTCGCTGCATCGCGCGATTCCTTACCTGCCTAAGATCATTGAGTTAATGACCAGCGAGTGAGGACGGCAGTAACTGCACAGACCAGTGCGTTGACGTATGGTAACGTTATTCAGTTGAGTACTAACCGGTAGGCACAAACTTGTTTATTCTTCCAACCGGAACCCCATTCCAACTGGAAAGAAACTGTTAGTGCTACACACTCGTAAAACGATATCAGAATAGTGTCAATATCTGTCCAATCGGACAGGCGTAACTGACCGACAACCATAGGTAACGTGTACATACATTGAGTGTTTGTAACAGACAATCTGACATCCAGGATACGTAGAGAGGTTAGACATTTTGACTAAAACAATGCGTAAGAAGTGGTATGTGGTGATCTGTTCTGCAGGGATTCGCAATCAAAACAAAGACAAGAGCAAAAATTGAGCGTGTCACCGAATATTGTGTGAGTGAAGCTTCCAATTTCGAATGGAAACAATTCGTGTAATACACAGGTAAAAGATGATGACACGGAGAAGTTAGTTGAAAGCCATTTTTGTAAATGCAAACAAATCCAGAAACCAGAGAAAGTGAAAATGGTGGAGATTGCACAGAAACGGTCAAAATGCTTGGACTCTTTGAAATGTCATTGAAGTTGGGATTTAGTCTTCCGCAACAGGGGACGTTGGATTCAATCCATCTGTGAAATACCACGCGTCATAAGCACGTTAAAAACTGATAGCAAAGGCAAATTTAAGAAAATAAAGTAACCCAAAAGCTTCGCATGTGTTCGCAACTGCTGAATCAATCGGATACCATCCTAACAATCCATGCTGCCCATATTCTTGGGCGATTCCAAAGATCTACAACTAATGAAGTGCCTCTTTCATCACATCTACCGCAATTCATTCAGACCAGCAGGACAGATGTAAGTATACACTAATAGTCCCTAGTGACATGACGCACTGGAGACAGTTGGGTTGAACAATTTTATGCATCGCAAACTTAATTTCATCCCCTGGATAAATTCGGAGTTCGATTATATAGCCCAAATACGGAAAAGTAGTCAAAGGCAGCGAGCAACTTCCAACGCACTTAACTAAACAGTGTTTCAGTTTTGACTTTGTTCATAGTCCGAAAATTAAGGACTATTTTCAAAGCTTATTCGGTTTAGGTGTCAGGCTGTCGTCCTTGAATGGTAGAGGTTGCTTATATTCCATAATCTTAAACAGAACGAACGACAACACATCGAACGAAACTTTGCACTCGAAGTGATTGCTGATATTCGTCGTTTATAACAAATCTTGGAGCATTCCCCTGCAAATAAAAAACCCTGGAACTGATGCTCAAACAGAAAGGAGTCCTGTCAATTCTGAAGCGCAAATCTGAGATCTTGAAACTGGTTCACTCTGGACGAGAACAAGGCTGGATCTTCTCACTATAATCCTTTTGAATAGACAAGTATAATTTGTTGGGATTGAGCCAAGCCAAAAGTAACCAGATTTCAACTCGTGATGAAACTATAGTGGAATAACTAACAACTTATCTCTTCGAAAACCGAGTGAATTTTCAAGTTTTACACCGTAATATGTTAGATGTCAGCAACATATTGGGTCACGTGCGTCAGATGATCAATTTTTAGCAAAACGTAGACAAGACACCCACAGCTCAAACCCACGGTCATGTGCTGGTAATCAGCATCGATAACAGAGAAGTGTCTCAAGAATGTTGCCATCCTGGTCACTATTCAGAAAATCAAAGAACCGTTTCTTGCATTTCACTCTTCGGAAGCTAACAATTTCCCTCTAAACCAAAGCAAACTTGGCTAAATAACCTGAAGATCCCGTGTTAGAATGCAGTCAATGGCAAGCTGAACAGAGCCGAATGCAACAAGTGATCAAGCCGAAAAGCACAAATGTAACCATCTTACCAAGTTCACCTTCACTGGCGGTGGCCACATCTTCAGAATCCTCTTCGAACTCCGGATCTTCGTACGGTGGGCATGAAACGTGTGGTTCTGTTGCATCCACGTTAAATTGACCGACCATTTGTTCCGCGTGATCCATGGCTTGCAACAACCTGGTCATTTGTCTTTCAGTCTTCTCCAGACGTGTTCTTAAAGCGGACAGCTCAGTGGCGTCTGGCACGAACGTGGACGAAGAACAAAGCACGTTAGTAAAACAGACGGTACGAGTCAAGTCGAGCAGGGAAAACCACCAGTGTCCAATCGATTTGAGCAAAGATAAAACGCTGACATCCATTATTATCAACAAAGAAAAATACTGACTTGCAGAGACTCAAATCCAAACTTCGGATGAATTTTAACTAGTGGCCGGAACCACAGCGCACAACGGAATAGATCAACTACAAACTGAACCAAGGGAACATAGTAAGAAATGTGGTTGAAGTTTGCCAGATATGTATCCTGATAAGTCAACGACAGCAAGACTGTCCGTGCTTCGGGCAAATTTCGGCTAATCAGTACATACAACCTATAGCACCAGGAAAATGAACACTTACGAGTGTGTATAAACTCCATGGGTCGCCTTAGTTTTAGGATTTCTTGGAGTCGTATTCCCAATTATCAAGAGTCTAACAAATGTAAGTAGTGTTCGTCCTCGATTCTGGACGTCCTTGTGACCTACTTGGCCTCCGGTCGGAAACATGACGACCAACGGTGGATTGGTTGATATGACTGTTGGAATTGCTGTACTGAGCTGCTTGTGGACTTCGTGTAGACGATGAAGCACGACAGTGAAGCTAACTACCTCGCCGCCATGCGTTTATTTGGAACTCGACTGTTTACTTGAAAGATGAAGACAAACTAATGTTCACCGTTTGAGGATTATCGGAAATAAGTCCAAATTCTAACCCTTTTCCACTGACCTTAACTGAAAAGTTGTCTTCACTACGGTTGTATGGCAGTTAAACGCTAGTGTACACCGCTGGAGTGTTGTTTTCAAGGGCTAAGGAACTGTTACGTTTATCACCTAACAGAATGGTAACAGACTAATTGTAACATGACCAGGTACAGAACAGTCAATCCAACGTAAAACAGTAAGCACCATGTGAACAGGAAATGTGTATGCGATTAGGTCCCCCAAAAAGGGGAACTAAGTTGTTTTTCGGCATATTCTTCACTGTCTACACAGCAAGCTCAGCCAAGCCATTCGAAGCGGAATGATAAGGTGCCGTCGTAACGTGCCTAATTCCACTTGAAGTAATGAAGTCTGCCCATTCAGGGCTTGTAAACACAGAACTGTCATCGATCACAATTGTTTCTGGCAAACCAAATGTTGCGAGGGTTCTACTTAATTTGACTAATGTACTAATCGCTGATGCCCTTGAGAGAATGTGAACATCAGTCCATTTGTAATGGGCACCCACGATGAGTAAAACCACCTGATCTTGAAACAGGTCAAAAACACCGAATAGATTCGCTTTCATGATATGTCTGGCTATCTCCAAGGGTGCAGCGGTACCTTGAGAGCTGGATTTTTGTCTTCTTGACACGATGCACATGAGCTAACCACTGACGCAATGTCACCATGGAACATGGGCCACCGCACGTAAAAACGGGATAGCGATTTCATTTTCACGATGCCTGGGTAGGTGTCATGGGGTTCATTAAAGATAGACGGTCGCAGTCACCTCAGTATCACCACACAAGCCCCCCAAAGCAGACATCCATTTTGAAGACTCAAGTCGGTCATTCTCGATCGGAAACGTACAAGTTCATCCGGTGTCCGTTCTAGCCATCCTACCTGAAAGTGCCGTTGGACTAAGGATAGTACAGCGTTTTGTCCGTTCCTCGTCTTATATCCGTCAACGTACTAGGAGGATGGTTGAAGCGTTGAATGAGATGCACACGTTCTAAGATGAATTCTGTGGACAGTGCATCTGGTAATGGCATCAGCAGCGCTACTGAATCGTCCGGGAGTGCATGGAGTTTTATGGTTGTAAACAGACAAAATGAGAAACCAGTGGATCACTCGCAGAGGCCATTTGTTTTATCGTTTCTTCATCACCCAAAAACAAAACAAAAGGGCTTGTGGTCTGCAAAATTGTGAACCGTAGTCCCAAAAGGTATTGTTGAGACCGTTTTACACCAAATATGACGGTCAAGGCTTCCCGATTAGGCTGTGAGTAATTTCCACCTGCTGCGCTCATTGTCCGAGAGCAGTAAGAAACAGAACGTTGTGACCCATCTGGAAACTTGCGTAATAATACAGCATCAAGACCATATAGAGAAGCACCGCAAGAGAGTACAATTGGTTTTACTGAATCATAATATAATAGAGCGTGTGGTAAAGTAAGAATCCGTCTGATCGAGTTGAGAAAAACCTCACGAATTTGGGTCCACCACCAGCGTTCTTTCTTCCTCAGACGCTTATAAAAGTAGTGAGGGTGTTCCGCTACGAAAGGTGTGGATCTAGAAAACCGTGCTACTGCTTCTGGAAACGAACGAGGCTCGCTCACGATTTTAAGTGATGGCGTGTCTATTAGAGCCCGTCTCTCTCTTCCAGTGGTTGTAGGCCTCCCTTTGACAGCTTAAACCCAAGGTATTGCACACTGGGTTCCAGGAACTCCTTTTAGTACAAGACCTGCATCCGACAGCCTCCTCAAGACCGAGTCTAAAGTCCACAAATGCTATTCAACATTGTTTCCTAGTCGGATCAACTCGCCAGACGGATGCAGCATACAAGGTAGCAGAATACATCAAAGTCTGCGTCACTACAGAGATCTGAGTTCAGCACACATACTACGTCACCGAATATGGGTGAATGGCGTGACCCTGTATGTGACAAGGATGACTCGATAGTGGGTGTGATGGCCGTAAGCTGTGCACCAACTTTTTTTGGCAACAAAGAATCAGTGTAAGAGAATGATGATCTGTCTGACCGTGGATGACGTGCAGTGTTGGACTGCTTTTTTTTCGATGTGAAGGGGAGCTTCTCAGTATCACGGAAAGAATACTTAATATCAACTTGATGGTCCATCAGATGCGAGTGTGCTGTGTCAGTGATTGTTTTGTTAAGTCCGCAACAAAGCTAAGTTGGATGATGTTCGTTGATCCGTTTACACAAACATCTCATCGTATGTACTGTGTGGTCGGCTGTGCAACAGCAAGAATAGAGGTCGCGGACAGACATTTTTACTTTTGACGTCGTCCCAGCAGTGAACTGGCTTCGTAGAGTGGCTGCTGGAAACATCTGCGAAAAAGGCGGTGGTTGATTGTTTCGGCCCCCAAGTCACCTCGGAATAAAGGCTGTAAAAGCAGCGTTTTCTTCGTGACAGTGGGTCTTCCGATGGCGAGGCAGGATAACATTAATGTGTTTTGTTAAAAGATGACCGTGGTATCCGTTTTCTGGATAAATATCCACGACGAGCTCTAGCCCATCTTCTGAGGTCCCCAGAGAACAGATTTTCTTGATTTCCTCGCTAGGTAGTAAATCGTATTCCGCCACCTTACGACAAATAAGAAACTGAAAATGTGTATAGTAAACACCCCAACTTAGATACCGGTAGATGAGCATTCTCAATGGAATTGCTTTCACGCTTTTTCGGCATATCTCGTCTTCTATGGCAATGGGTATTTTCTAAAGTAAGACTCTGTGAGTCGCAAGAGCCTCAGACCAACAGGCGAACACTGCTAACCGCAGCTACATTACCTGAAATGTCTTCATTTTAAATCACTATCTGTCACTCTCGAGCCTTAAGTCAACTATTTGCAGCATAAACAAGGTGTTTAATTCAATGTGAGATGACCAGTTGGCGTCAATCGATACACCTTTAAGGCCTGAGCAAATGAACTCTCTTGCTATTTTTTATATTTATTTGCCCAGTGTGTGTGACGAGACAGATGTCAATGAAATATCTGGAGAGGTTTTATGTCTCTCATCCAGAACAGTTACGTTTCGCATCAACACAACATTACCGGTCCCACGATCGTATTTTATACACGTCCCAAAACAGCAGAGGATGCAACAAGCGGCCTGTGGATAACTAAAGACAACTTAAATTCTGGCCCCCGATTACAATACCCATTGTGCTTGACAAATAACAGAAGCTCCACAAAATCCACTTCCAGTTGTTCAGCGCATAAAAAACCCACCTACATCCTCGTTTTCCATCTTCATTAGTAACGCTTCCAAATCACGTGGTAAACTTTTAGCGGATCGGTAGATGTCAGGCTGACCATCGACCCCGTAAGCAGCTGCCCAATCGAAGCGCCCATCCTTGCCAGCTTGAAAGTAGAGTGCAATAATGAGAAAAAACGATCAGTAACAGACAGAAGGAAATAAAACACAACTACTAACAGTTTAAACGTCTAACCATCTGAAGCAATCCACGATAAACGTGGTTTACTGCCGGACCACAGAGAGTTCGACAAGGCAGGAGACATAATGGGTTTAACCCGAGTGGGTAAGTCGTAAGACAGTACGAATAATGAATAACATACGCAATATCCTCAAAATTGCTTCTCCACCTCGCGCGACAACCAAGTGAGAACCAGTTTTCCGTCATATAAACGTACGGAGACTGTTCAAGATGTGTTGTGCGATTAGTTGGAATTATTTTTGCGTGGCAGAATCGACAGTGTATGTCGTGCGAGAAAATGTAATTAAAAATATTCTCACCAAAGCCTTGGCCAAGGTGTAAACTTACTTGTGCTATTCGTTCACCATTGAAATTGTCTACAACTGTGACGCAGTCAAGTGTGACTATGGCAGATTGCCTAATGTAGATTTGGAAATGGGTTCATAACGATGTCACCACAATCACTTTGACTTCGAAAAAGAGGCGTTAGTTGGCTAGTACTTATTATCACAATGTTTCCCACAGCGAATATTTCCGTTAGAGTTTCAAACATTATCATCACGGACAACTTATTACTTACACTGGTGTTACTATATCTACTTAAGACCTGAGTACCGCTTGAAGAAAACACGGCGCCATACTAACTAATGCAGACTACACGACATGAGCCAGCTGTACCAACCAGTGTGTAGAGCAAAACGATCTGGACCGAGGTACAGTCTTATTTCACACACGCGATGAGCGATTTGCTTTCAGAGGTGGCAGGGCGGTCACTCGTTCGAAGTTAATTCGAAAATTCTGTCAATTTGAAAACGTTATCCGCTTCAATAAATCGCATGCATGCACGAAAACATAGAAACACTCAAAGTAGTTGAAAATCTACCATTCGAGGTAAACAGAGTACAATACTGTTTTGAACTGAAGTGGGGTATTCAATGATAAAATGAAACATAATTGGTTAAGGGAATAACGCATCAGGTGGTTGCTGAAAGCACACGCCGTTAAAATCGATTCACCCGAAAGTGTTGATATTCACGTACCCATCGCTACGCGTTGTCTAAAGTAAAGATATATGCGAAAATGGTCAGAAACATACCATTTGACGAAAAGGTGTCTAAACAATCTACCGGAGCGATTAGCTAGAATCACAGCCGCATAACATACTAGGGGGAACGGTGAGACAAAATGTTCATGCTCTCAATCAAAACGGTCAACAGTATGACTGTGACACAAGAACTTGATCATCCTCACAATGATGGGAAACATCCTGAAAGAGAAAACTTACCAAAGATAGATAAAAATGGATAAAACATGGCTAAGCAGGAGAGCCAAGAATGTTGTGAATGCAAATACGCTGTCAATCAGTGATGTGGTCGATCACGAGGTCCTCAACCGAACAGACAACAACTACACACTTTGCTCGACAGAATAAGCAGGGTCTACATGTGTGCTGATCACATCGTTGCTTGATCACCCTCAGGTTCTATCCATCTGTTGATGATCTTGGTAGACAATCCACGGTCCACCTAACGCGCGAAGTAGGTAACCCAACCAATGCAAACTGTGTAATTTAGTCATCTGACCAACTAATCACCTATCTAGAGTTTCCCGAAATGTGCGCTGACGAACAACTGCGTTACTCACGTGGTCAGGTCACCTAATGTGAGTTGACCGACAAAGACAACGCTGATCAAACACAAGTCTGTTGATATTTCAATGTCGGGCAGGTCACGGTTACGAACCATGGAGCAAAGCAAAGCACACGTAAGCGTTACACGTCGTTCTTTTCGACACCACAGATGGCATGAGTTGCTAAAGGTAACAAATGCTCTTGGTACTCCCGCTAATGTCTCAAGACTGGTAGCTTGAAACGGTGTTGTTCAAGCGCGCATAAGAGCTCGACTTCAAACGGACAGCGACAAAAAACTCAGAAGTAGGAATACCTCGGTCCTAAAGTAGGACTGAGCGCGTTGGAGGTACGAAGTGGATTCCATACAGACCACACCAGTTATTCAACAAGTTCAACGTGATCCGCATGCTTTCGACGGGGAGCAAACAGGATAATATCCTCGGTAAACACAGCAGTGGGTGGCTTGGTAACAGAAGAGACTTGCTGCCTGGACTCCTCAAGCGCACCATTTGAAATGTCGTCCATGACGAAAGTGAACAGGACCAAAAAGATCGGACACCCTTGGCAAACACTACTGCAAGTGATGAACACCTGAGACAGTTGTCGACAAACTTTGCTCTGTTTACACGGTACAATCGGGTTAACATCTATGAGCCAGTGAACAGACCAGAAAAAAATTCCGTCAACACGGCTGCCTCATAAGAACGTGGTTCGAAGTTCAAATCCGCGAATAAGATTAATGAAGCATTAATATTGTAAGGAGTACTCGGGTCGCAACGTCATAAACTGAGGAACCGGTGTTAAACATGGCGTTCGGTTTTTCTGTCGATCATTTAAAGTAGGCTGGAGTAATGAAGTAAACAGCAAACAGAACAAACACATACCTAGTCAGGTGTAGCAAGCAAAATAAAAATTAACATGATCCCTCCTGTCGTTCAAGCCAACAGTGAACCTATTCACAGTTGGTAAACAGCTTACAAAAAAATTTGTTATTTCCTACTAGATAATAGATATATATATATATATTACAATTCTGATTAGAGTCATGTCCTGCAGCATGTTCCGCCAGCAGCAGGCCATAAGAGAGCTTCAGGTGTATTCTGAAAACTGCCGCCCTCAAGAGACGTCATTCTACGCCTGTTCACACACATTAGCACACAATCTTGATTTACAACCACTTCTAACATTGACTCAAGTCAAAATGCTTAGGATTGGTAGAGTAAATAATGATCGGAATGTTGGTAGAGTACTCCATGTCGCAGATGACTTCCGTCCGGCGTGGGAGAGATGACTTAAACTTGCATCAACGAGATCAAACAGCATCAGCAAGATAGCAGGTGCTATCAGTGCAAAGGATGGAATTGATCTATTCACAAGACCTTCCGATTAAAACCAACACTTTAACTCGACATGAAAAGACTGGATCTTGATTCCATATGACCACCTGCAAACCTTGATGACTAATTCAGCTAAAATGGACGATGTGATAGGTAAATTTATTAACGGTAGGTGAACGATTGTTCCGCACGTGTTGTACGTATGGTTATCTATTAATCAATAGCTGTCTTATCGACCGCGGGAACTAATCGTTCACACGCATTTTGTTCGCACAGTGTATACTGCCTTACGCTGGACTGACTCCTTTGTGCTTGTTTTATGCTGCTGTTGTTTTTGTTGTTGCCGTTGCAAAAAATCACTTGCTTTGTCATCATTCCGTTAAGCGATAAACATAACAGCGATTACGTCTACAAAGTCAGTCATGTTGGTCAGGCCAACAAGCAGAGACAGCACAAGCTACCTTCTCCCAAGCTTCCAGGTCGAACGCTGGAATGAGACTGCTCTTTAGTCCGGAAAAGCGACACTAATTCATTGGTATCGCTGCCTCAACATAAATGTGTTTGGGCTAAGGGTGATTGTTGATCACTGTTACAGCCCTCTTTTTAACGTTCGAAAATTCTGAAGGTATTACTAGACTACATACAACCAGTTTGTTTAACAAGTAATTTTGCGTTGCGTAACTTGTTATGCAGTACAAACCCAATTGTTGTATCCGATAAACCTAGCACGACGGGACAGGCGAAAATATGTTACTACTAACCTCTCTTCCATTATGCCTTCCAACTGAGTTGCTAGTCTTCATCAGCCTCAAGTTTCAGTTTCTTACACAAACCATGGAAGTAGGGTAACTATCCTCAGTGGACATGGCCCGTTAGGCCACTGTCCCTATGTTCTGCAAACGGACTAGATGTATTGAGTTTTTACAGGTGTACACCGGCCAACTAGAACAGAAGTACAAACATGTACGGGTGTTTCTAATGTCTGTCGACTGGCCGTCCCAGAAAGGATGCTTGATACACTCAAAGTCACTCTGTCTTGCGGCTCGGTTGTTTGTGTGCAAGGTGTAGACACCTTGATGCTGAATGTTTGAATATGGACGTAGTCATTTTCAGCAGTTAGGTCCCTTCCCGTCCCCTTCTTTTTCTCCTTCTCTCCTATATATAGGGTTTGCTTTTTCTTTATGGTTGTGTGGCAGTTGAGCATTAGTGTGAACCATTGATGTATTGCTGCCTATGTTGATGAGGATGAAAGTCAGAAAGTAAAACTCACGATAACAGCTTGAGGGTTGAACTCACCTCATCTTCCACAAAATGATACATGCATCAAATGAACTGCTGGCTGCCGTCATCATCGGCAAGCTGGAATGGAAATCTGTTCAAGCATAGCGACCTAAGCTGTATTGGCAGGAAAAGTTCTCGTAAAATGTAAGCTTCCCGTTTAAACGATTCTATCGAATTCAGATCGAAACACAAGAATCTCCGTCGTTACTTCCTGGTGTATACTTGCGCTCACACTGACTGTGATAGTGACTATGTTGAGTGCTTCTCACAAACGGTTGGTCGATTTACCTTGACAGACGAAGTTTCAGTGCTGGTGCGTTATTTAGAGGTGTTAAAGCAAAGAACTATCGTTTGGGTGATGTTAAATCGCAATTAAATGGTAAATTTAAGCTAACACCAAATCGCCCAGATAATAGTGAGATCACCGTCACTCTGCACAGGGCACCAGCTAGCCCCGATAAATACTAATTTCGGATATCATGTATGCCAATGTACGACTCGATGTCCTTCCGCCCCTCTTGAACGAGGTCCGTCTCATAGATCGCGCACCTGTGAGTTATAAATAGTGTGGCTCAGTTCAGATATGTCAATCCTACTGGGTCACATGTACGGACTCGGATAATGATAATGTCCGCAACCGATTTACCTTTAACCCTACCAAACACCGATCATGGACACTGGAATTGGGAAGCTGATCCGACTTACGACGATACAAGCCCAACAAACAAACTTGGAACACAGACAAGGCCACCGGACCCCTAAAGTCTTAAATTCCAATGGGTGCGAACTCCACAAGCGCTGCGTGAAGTAGGTGTTGTTGCCGGTGATGTTATGACTTAAAGACAAAACAGTGAATGCCAAAGAAGTTCTTGGATTCATGCACATAACATGTTGAGGAGAGATATCAGAAAGAATCCCAGGAGTAGCTTGCTTGTGTAGCAAGAACTTTGGCTAACGGAGGAATCGAATGAAACGAAAGCTGTTTTAGAGTACTAATGAACTGGTTTAGCGTACCCATTCAACGGGTACTAGATCCTCCATTTGTGACACGGTTAAAGATGGAAGACGGGCTTAGTTACAACAAACTAGGTAGGCTGATATATTAGGCAAACAAAATGGACTGTTTAACTGACCTCCAATGTTCAATTTATTACCTTGGTATATTTCACATACACCTTCTCCGGTCAACCTAAGACCACGCGCCTATGTTCGTCCTTTTGTAGGATAGCTTTAAAACGTCATAAAGCTGTTGACTGGTATCGTCAGTACTTAAAAAAAGATGAGGCATTAGCGAGGGTTTTAAGACATCAGTCTCGACTAGTTTGGACATGCTAGAATGTCGCTCTTATGTCAAAGAAGGGGAACAGGAGCATCCGTAAAAAAATCACCACAATCGGAGTTTTACTATTCAGCTTACGTCACTTATTCCCTGTAGCTCTAGAAGTGGACAGCAGAGAAGAGCATGCGGACTTCCACTTTTGGCGAACCCCAGTAGGCGACTCGGTGATAGGAAACGAAAGTAATCATTAGGATGGATAAGTTGTGCTTGTCTACTCGGCTAAAGTTCCTACGAACCACTTCGCCTCTGGTTGGAAACAACAGACAACGTGGGACCAACGAGGGTCAGCGATGCGAGTGTTTGACGTTGTTGTAGGCTAATTAATAAGAACTGACAAAACGGAACAAGGAATGCGATAAGGAACTGCCTTACAGTTATAACATTGCTCCAACTAGGAACTGAACTGCTTGGGCACAAGCTGTGTGCACCTTCAGATTGATCCTCTGAGTTTAGACAAGAAGGTCTAAGAGTTTAAATCCCTATCCCTCGTCTTATCGTTAAGCTAAAAATTGTTGTCGTTCAGACTGTATGACACAAATACCCAAGTGATTCACTGACTGAAAGGCTGATGATGATGACTTACTAAAAGCTGGCATGCTGGTACACTTGACTTCACGTGAATTCAATCCTGGTGAATCATCCTTCTCCTCTTCATCCGAAGAACCGTGACCCATCCGAAATTTCCCCCGATCAACATCGTAGTGAAAATCTCGGTAATAATGGCGCAAAAATTCATCTTTTCGCTCGCGGTATTCACCTTTCCTCGACTTATACACCTAATATGAAACACAGAGAAAAGGTTATCACAGTGTGCAAGTGAAAGCAAGATCTGAATAGATCGACATGTTTACAACAACCACTTACTTTCGAAAGCGTATAGATCAGATAGATAACTATTCCAACACCATAAATTGGTAGTATCATACTCATAAGACCACCACGTTTTCCAGCACCAGTCTTACTTTCCGCATCAGCAGCAAGAATAGACGGTCTCGGACGATTGGGTTCCTGATCGAGCAATGTTGCATAAGCCATGATGACAAACTATCAAGCTAAGCGAAACTTGCCTGTGACCTGAAGTGTTTTGGGAACTGAAAATCTGAGGGAGATGCGGTGAGTGACATAATTGAAAACGTACCTTGTTCGACAAGTCGCGATGGTTGGGACAGTCCCAACAGGTGCAACAGTATTGGATGAATAAGTTTTGGATACAACAATGAAAAGCAACCGATCATTACGGCACACACCAGATAGGTCTGCATTCGAACTGAAGGAGCCAGCATGGTTATATTATGACAATCATTATCCAAGAGGTGAATACGTTTCCCGTGAACTTAGTTTACACCACCTGGAGTAGAACACAAGTGAACTGACTGTAAACCAAGTATAAGTTTTACACTCAAAACCGTCTGGGTAAAGCAAATCCTCGTTGACAGCGGTATACAACAAACAAGTCGAAACACACCTAACACCAAAAAGCACCTCGATTCAGACACTTGAAATACAATAACCAAACCATCCGGTGTAAAACTCTGAAACCGCATTGGCTCGATGGTTAGAAAGATATAAAAAGAAAGAAAAAGGAACGGCAATAAAACGGGATGGCGAAATTAAAATGAGACGCAAAAGAGTAGTCCCAAAAACAATAGCCATCCAGTGTGATGTGGACATTTGTATGACAATTTAAGGTTTTTATCACATCCCCACAATTCCATTCTTCCTTGATGTAGCTACCGTATTAGTTCTACAGCTATACCAGGAATCTTCATTTAAATTGTGCTGCTTTAGCAGTGCACACATATTTTGACAATAAAATCACTACCACAAAGCTTGCCGAGCAATACTGTGCACCAGAGATACACCTACTGTTAGCTCTGTTAACCTTGATAGTCGCTGCCGAAGCTGTGCAGTGTCTGTTGAATGTAGTTGAGTATATTTTTGTTGATGGAGTACTCCAACGGGCTCTAGTACATACTGGTTGTTTGTAGGGTTATATCCCTAGTTCCATCGTTGAAAAGCTACGTTTTGTGGTGGGATCATATAGTCATGACTTCTATCCATCAAACAGTTCACATCCAAGGTCACTGCTACATAATCCAAACGATAGTTCTTTGCTTTAACACCTCTAAATAACGCACCAGCACTGAAACTTCGTCTGTCAAGGTAAATCGACCAACCGTTTGTGAGAAGCACTCAACATAGTCACTATCACAGTCAGTGTGAGCGCAAGTATACACCAGGAAGTAACGACGGAGATTCGTGTTTCGATCTGAATTCGATAGAATCGTTTAAACGGGAAGCTTACATTTTACGAGAACTTTTCCTGCCAATACAGCTTAGGTCGCTATGCTTGAACAGATTTCCATTCCAGCTTGCCGATGATGACGGCAGCCAGCAGTTCATTTGATGCATGTATCATTTTGTGGAAGATGAGGTGATATCAGTTCAACCCTCAAGCTGTTATCGTGAGTTTTACTTTCTGACTTTCATCCTCATCATCATAGGCAGCAATACATCAATGGTTCACACTAATGCTCAACTGCCACACAACCATAAAGAAAAAGCAAACCCTATATATAGGAGAGAAGGAAAAAAAGAAGGGGACGAGAAGGGACCTAACTGCTGAAAATGACTACGTCCATATTCAAACATTCAGCATCAAGGGGCGTACACCTTCCGGTCTGGGTGAACGCTCTAACACGTTGGGAATCTAAAATCTCCAGAAAGAATGTATTGTTGTCATCCAATCACCCACTATGTGCCCAATTAGTAGTTACGAATACCAAGTGACACAAACGTGGGATGGCTATCGACTATATTCAAACTGTGGATCGCTTCACGCATCTAGATGCGCCCACACTTCACATAAATCGGGTAAATCGTTCGCGAGAACTTCGTATCATGTTGTTTTTAATACCACGGATTAAAAGGATGCCTAGGAAGTACCCATCAAGAGTGAAGATAAGACCTTCGTCGCATTCGAAGCATTAGCTAATCTTAATCAATCCTTCCGCATTCTCCTCGGTGCGACTTATGGTGTGTCGTGCCTCCGAAGGTTTATCGATCAAGACATCAGAGCAGAATTTTATTCAATTACTTATGTTGAAGTGGACAACACTACCGTTTGTGGCAAGGATGAAGAGCAACATGGAAATAGTGTGGGATGATTCCAAGGAGTCGCCGATGAGTACGGACCAAAATGCAATCAACATCGAACAAGTCGGATTCTTGAGGTACGAGAGTTCTCATAGACTGATAAAACCACACTCTAACAGGCTTCAGCCATTATGGGGCCTGATGCCTCGATGGCATGTGAAATCTCGACAATAAATCATTTGGTCTTTTCACAGTGTACTCCCAAGTAACATCAAACTCTTTTGACAAACTCTTTAGAGTAGCCGAACACACTCTCCAAAAAATGATATGACAGAGTCCTACGAAGCTTTAGAATATGAATTTGCCCGATTTGTTACGACAACAGTTGAGCCCGCAGAATCCTTCACAGTGGGGTCGGAAACTTCATAGTTCGTCATCGTCGACAAGTTAACACAAAATAATGGACTGGTCATCATCTACTGGGCGACATCACACATCACCGGAAAAAGGCTGTGATTGTCTGAGCCATCAGAATATAACACCATCATACACTTCGCACATATTTTCACCTATTCACGGACCACGGACCAACTCCATTGAGTATGACATGAAACATCAAGGGAAAATTAAGATCCAGAAGTACTGAATCGAACTCTATTGAAGTCGTTTTGAGGTAATTCGCTGGTGGAGTAACCTGTGGTTATGCTGTGTCACCACCAGATGACATTAATCTGAAGAACCTAGACGATTCCACCAGTCACCCTGCAGTTGTTCTACTTGTTTACTTTGTGTGCTCTAAGAATCTACCGATGCCAGTGGTTGACGTATAGAGGAACATATCCAGTTCTGTGATTTGCGCCGAGCCCAAAACGAGGGTTTGTAGAAAGCCCCCAGAAAATATGATTAAGGCAACATGTTCTTTCAAAATATTACATGCTGAATTCAAAAGAATCCCAACTTTCAACTTCCCGAGGCAAACGCTTATTTGTGACAGATGATGAGTATCCGAGTTTCCCGTTTGCGACTGGCTGTCAGGATTTCAGAATATCAGCTACCAGTTGTTCTTTGTTTTTGACATGCTACCTTATATATGCTCGAAGTGCAGATCACCTCCTAGGTGGGGAACTAAGGCACTTCCTATGCGACAAAGTAAGAGTAACTAGCAGATCGACGACATAAATCCCCAGCCGCGTGGTTAGGTAGAACACTTAATCAGCATTCTTTGGTGGTCTCCCCTGCCTGCTATCAAACCCTGATCTCCTTCAACCCGCAAGCGGAAGATCATTCTTCATTATGTCCGTTCCTTTTTATGCACCACAACAAACGATACTCTGGTTCTTCCAATGCAATCGAAAATCGACCTCGGACGTCGTTTTAACAAGCTAGTGAACTGTTTCTGGATCAGACTCCACGCGATCGAACGTTCATTCGCAGAAATGCAAATTAAGGGTTGACCACGTCTAACACATTAAATGCAATTTAAGATATATTCATGTGAAACAGATGGATGGGAGGAAACAATTGTCATTCATCTACTTGCTGCAAAGAAACCCGTTAACACAAGGACCTCTGATGTAGAAAGAGAAGGTCGTCCGAGCATGCAGTCGACTGTAAACTAAATGACAAACGATCCCACGATTGTTGAAACTGATTTTCCTGCATGCTTTTGTTGATCCAAATTTACCACGGTTGATGAGGAAGCAACAGAGTTTGTCGATACAACCTCAAGAATGTTGAATGTTTGAATATAGACGTAATTATCTTCAGTAGTTAGGTCCCTTCCTGCCCCATTCTTTTTTCCCTCCCTCTTCCTATATAGGGTTTGCTTTTTCTTCACGAGAATGGCATTTAAGCATTAGTGTGTACCACTGATGTACTGCTATGATGATGATAAAAGTTAAGTTTAACAAAGTTCATGTTTCTCCTACTTTGTTATCTATGTTCCTAAACAAACTGGGAAAAATCCCCACGATGACTTCCTGTGTATATCATATAACTTTAAAGCTCCACTCTCTCTCTCTCATTCCAGCTTCCATGCTGCAACCATAAGACGGAATAAAGCCTACAGTTGGGACTCCAGTCTTCTTCGTCTAGAGCATGTAAGACGGACACCTAACATACAACACCCAGTTCCTTCGGGTGTTAACAACAACCCCCAACTAGCCCCAGAAACACTAAGCATACAGTTGAATCGAATAGTTTGAGGCACACGGTTGACTGATTATATGGCTTATGACCCTCCGAGTAAACTGCTAAAGATGCGAGATGACAAAAACCGTAAGGAAACTTGGACGCGGTTCACCTAATGGATCGCAGTTCACCTAGTGTCATTCACCTGTCCAATCAAGAAGAAATATGTCAGTAGCAATGTTGCAACGCTTGCCTCCCGATGTGGGCTAGTGATCAAACTGGTTCGTAGCCCTTTGAACAGAATCCAGCCAAGCAATGTGTTCCGTGCACCTTTAGTACCAAGTGGAACCAGTGGTTATCACGACTATTAATACGTCTTTGTCGGTGTTCGTCCGTGGTCTGTAGGGGTCAAAAATGACTGCTGACCATAAGGGCTGTACTTTATGTAATTCTGTTGAGGGGTCTAAAGTTGTTGTATGGCGGCATAACATGGTCCATTTCGCAGTACTGCCAAAGAGTCCGTGGCGTTTGTAGAAGATATGCATGCCAACCATGAAAACATTGCGCTAAGGTTGTACAGCCATTCATTACCCGCCAACGCATGTTTATCGGATGAGCCCGCTCATTCCGCAGTTGGCCTTCAAGCGGAAGGCTACTGCCAGACAAACAGCCTTAGAACACGCCCAGTGTATTTCCTGATAACACACTCCGCAACCCCCTTGAATCGACTGAGTATTCCCAACCAGGTCAGCCATGAATCATCAACGACAAAAAATGCGATGCAGTCCACAAGCTCATTGCAGTTTGCCACACATTAACAAGTCACATCTAGTCTGGAAGCGTTGCACATGAGGCTCAGAAACGGAATATTCTAACAATGTTTATCATTAAGCGCCAAACAATAAGGTGAAACTCTGAGCTGGTTATTACAAAATTCCAAAAGTTCACATAGATGTAATTCTGAAGATGTAAGGGTAGAAAATAATCAGAACGACAACTCGCGCAATCCTTATCACTGGATAACAGCTAAAGCAAGTTCAACCGAGCTTTTTGAAATCCGAACCGAAGTTAAGCGGTCAATGCTACTCAAACTATGATGCATAGAATAGCGGTTCCTGAATCCATTCATGCACTATAACGTTAAAATGAACACGATTAATAAACCCAGTCACGCAGCTCACAGACAACAGAGGAAGTACGTCGAACAACATCATGTTTCTCCCATGATTACAGTGCGTATAGCCGAATATGATGCCCCAGAAAAGTGTCAAAAATAAAGAACTTACAAAGTATACTGATCGCATGCCTCCACCGAACACGTTTCCTTTTCTATTAATGTCTTCATGATTACAGTCGCCGCACCCAGCTGGTTGACAGTTGATGTCCGGAACAGCTGTTAATGGAGTCCACCTTAGGGTTCTCATAAGTGCTGGGAGTTCACAGGGCTATATTTCCATTTGAGTCGCTGATTTTAGCCATTGGGACACTGAGGGTCTTTTCAACAATATAGCCATACCACTTATGTGCCCATCAAGTTCCACCTAGATGTACTATAGTGTGCAAATAATCTGCAAGGAAACTCCCCATCGACAAATGATGTGGGCAGTTCTGTCAGATTGGTATCCCCAAACAATATACAGAATATGATGCATTAGCGCTGTACTGCCGCTCGATAAGCTGCCAACCGATGAGTCTTTATGCGATTACTGGAACTTCTCGACGCTCAGCAGTGTATAACTCGACGTGCAAAGCTACTCGCCTGAAGCCTCGAAAGTAACTACGAGAGAATTGCGAGGCCCGGTAAACACAATGTGCTACGGAGATGAAACGAGCGGTTGTTATCGGGAAATCTCGGAAGCTTTCACACTTCATCCCAGCAACTGGTAGCAGAATGTCAGGTATGAGCCTATTCATAACCTGCAACGACGCTCAGGATGCTGGGCTGAGCAGTTCCAATGGCAGCGCAACTAGCCATCCATGCCGATGACTACGCCTCCGGACTCTGCTTGTGCTCGTTGATCTGTTGACACTCCTCCGCCATCGGAAACAAAAGTCCCACTTAAGATCAAGATACCGAACCGTCACAACGCACCTGGCTCAGACGAACCCCATTGCATCAGCGTTGGCGGGATGTCTGAGAACACAAGTCGCACAGGAAAGGTTGGGATAGCGTTTGCTAGCTCACATTATCTGTGGTGTCGGCATGATCTCGGTCTCTCTGTGGAGCGCCGGGTGTACAAAACCACCGCCAGAGCAGTCCGATTGTACGGCTCCAAAACCTGGTCCATCCACGTAGAGAATACTCGCAGAGTGTACGTCTTTGACAATCGGCGTCTCCGAAGCACTAGCGGTGTGCAGCAGGAACACCGTGTTAGCAATAGCGAAGTTCGCCGAAGTGTCGTCGGAACAGATAGACTCTGTCGACCTTTAGGTATTGTTATCTTGCCTCACAGGCTTCCACGACTTGGCTAAATTTTACGAATACCAACTCACCACCTGCCACACCCTACCTTGTTTGCAAGTGGTGGGTTAGACTGGAAACGGCAGCCCGGTGGTCAGCACACGACTTGAGTTTGGGGTATGAAGGCACTCATTATGAAGACTGGTTCAGTAGGGCGCTGCCGGAAATCTGGCAGGAGTTCGAGGGACGCCTTTGGTTGAGAACCTTGTCTGATACGACGGAGAACAGAAGTCAACGGCGCTCGTGTTGCGCGTCGCTGTGTGCATCGTTTTAACATTTTTCTTTTCTTCACCTCCCATACTTAGGTCTTTCTACACCTTGCATATTAACAGTCTCCCATATTGTGGCATGTTCGTCACACATGTACAACATATCATTATCCTGTGTGTTCCCATAGTAAGAGGCAGACTGGGTATTACTCCCTTAGAATTTTCCAACAAAGGACACTTGAAGTAACAACACATATACGGCATACGGCAACAAGACACACGCACAGAGTGTGAGCTAGGTATCCCAAAAGAAGTATGATGTTCACAATAGTCATCTTGGTAGAAGACAGTTCTCGAGCGTATCGAAAGTGTGGGCCACCATGCCGTAGGCTTAAATCGCACGGTCCACAGTATAGTTCACTAGAAGTTCAATGAGTCCACCTAGGGGTAGTGAATAATGCGCATAGCTGTTACAAACGAACTATTACCTCACATGTTGAATTCTTTACAGTGCACTCTGAGAGACACACGAAAGATACACGTAACAATTAAAAACCAAATCCCGGTTTCAAAACATACATTCCAACTAGGCTGTACCATAAGTGAATACGGTAAAATATAGTGCTTAAGTTAGTCAAAGAACACAGCATTGAACTGTTGCCCTCAATACACACTTCTTTTAAGCCCGTATCCCAAAAAGTGACCACGTGCTTTGGCAATTAACTGGGTTCACAAATTACGTTCACGTAACTATAGCCAACATCAGTTCTAATAGCCTACACCAGAAAGGTTAGGCAAACTCTTATAGTAAAACCGTTTAGCGTACAAAGCAGATGATCGCGTGTAACGCCTAGTTTGAACTTTGGTCTCCTCAGATCGCTAATTGCCACCAGTTTGAGGAGGATTAGATTATGGTGATCCTTTGGGGTCCTGACTCTAAACATTATGGTCACGTCTCTACTCGAGCACTTGTGTTTCGATGGGAAGAAGAGGAGATCCGGACGATTCGCATAGGCATAAGAATAGGAATATTTAACACCTGGATTGCTCGTCGATAGTGGACAAGGATTGCAAGTAGTCTTGGACCTCATTGGGCATTTTGTCTCCATAACAACCGGGACACTGTGTTCGTCTTCTTCCAGCGAGCTATCGTGAGCGCACATAAGAGATGTTTGAACATTATATCATTTTAGTTTCGAAATCATCTGTGCTGATAATACATTCTAGCTAATAACGGCTATCCAGGACAAGACACATAAAGAGCGTCCTGAAAGTCGTTTGAGAATACCAGGTGGACGTTCCCGAAATAGACTCTTGTTTCCAAGATGAAAACCTGCAAGGTGCTCCTCTCCTATGTAGCCACCTAAAATTCTGCATACGGCAATAATGTCACTGCGAAGTCGCAAATACATGTTCACACTGTCCAGCCGCTGGTTGAGGCCCATCACTCTAACTAAAAGAGTTGCTGTCCGCTACACCTTTTCAGGCTCAGCAACCCCACTTAGCACGCAAAGGAATATCGCCACAGAGCCGTGCCCCAGTCCTGGATGAATGTGAGGAAAGAAAAACAAGCAAGAAGCCTCCCATGACACCTTCATAAAAGATCGACAGATAGCTCCACGTATTTTCCTGGTCCTGAAAGTGGCCTGCGATGTGCGTGCCTGCGTTTTAGCAGTATCCTAAACCAACACCCCACGCCGTGTCAACAGATATTTACCAACATGGTATGTCCTCACATCCATGTCATTTTCCGGGTCACAAGGGCGACTCAAGTGGTTAATACACGGGGTCGGGGATAATGACTGAAGATACCCAAGTCCAATCGGTTTGTCTGATTCGGCATTAAACGGGCATCTGTTGACCTGAAATACAATCGTCGAAAACAGGGCACAGCACCGTTCTTGAGGATTGTAGAAAGCAATAGGAACAGAGTAAGGCTACTAATCCAAGCACATTTGAGGTGAATGGGAATTAATCGACGCCTTGAGAAGACCATTAGAGGCGCCGCTTACGACTGTAGGAGAACCGCTCCAGTGACCGACAAGCAATATTGTTGGGTCTGTGATCAGCCACAGCGAGACTGGACGTTGATGTGGTGTGACAGCTTGTGCATCTCAATGACCTATTGGGCTGAACTGGATAGTGTGGTCACCGCACCGACAGTTACTCATACCAGACAAACCAACAGAGGGAAATCTGGCAAACCACAGTCACCCGGTCTTCTAGGTTGGGGGTTGGAAGAAGATAGGCAACTTCTTCCGAAAAATGTGCCAGTTCCGGTACACTGACACTTACCCGCTGATTTGCGACACAGGCGTTTGAGCCAAAGGCTTTCGTTGAAAACCCTAATCGTTCTCCTGTGTAGATCTGGGCGTCCTGGCAGTATCTCAGCTCACATACAACCTCGAATAATCACAACACCAATAATTTTATATCGCATCGGCCGTCTCGGGGCCTAAACCTGATCATCACGTCTGCTATATACAGCAGGGTGGATAGGCGAAAACACGTTACTGCTGACCCCGCCTCTACTGTCCCATCAAAATTAGCCCTCAGAAACCCCCCGACCTTCAGTTCTGATTACAGCCGTTCACAGCAACACTGTGGCGGTGAGTCCCATTCAGCCTCAGGCTTTTCTCGTCTCTTGCTTAGACCGAGAATGCGCGTTAATATAGGTGCATTCAACCTTCGTGGGTCAAAACAGATGTCAGCAATCCGTTCTGGCACGGCCATTAGGCTCGTTGCAAATCGACGTCTGCTGTACCTCTGAAACTATATCATTTGTTACCTGTTTTCATTTTAGGCACAAGGCTTTCCATAACATGCTAGAGCAAATCACTTTGATGTATTAGAATCTCCACCATGGGTTCTTGGACGTGACGGCAAGAACGTCATTGGCCCAACTAACCGTAAGGGACGACCAATCGTAATTAGAGTGCTTCGCATTGGCTACTTCGAAATGAGGAAGTGGTTTGGGTGTCAACGTATTTGCTTAGTGAGAACGGGGTTAGTAATCAAAGTGGAGCGCAGATCACCTGACCCTGTTCCTACTAATTCATCAAACCGCGGGCCGTATTGGTTCCTTTGACGGGTGAAAGGTTGAGAATGGTCAGTGGTGTCTGTGGATCTCACGCCCAATAGGAGTGAGGTTTAGGGTCGTGGTAGACTTCGAGCTATGCTGTGAGAATGAACCAGGTTGTGATAACACTTCCATCAGTTTTCTCGCATACATGGCTGGCGGACGCAAGTAAACTCGCATCAGTCCAGAAACACGCAGACATATTATCGAAGCAATTGAAAGAATCGATAACAGACGCACGGTCGCCCTTCTGAACACAGTCAAGTGTAATACCGCTTACAAGTGGCTATATGTAGATTGCATCAATTGTGAAGATCAGCCTCATAAGAGACACAGAAGCAAGGTTTCGACAGAATCAGAAATCGATATGTTGTTGAAATGGATTTCCGCGGACCCAACTATTACACTGCCATTTTTGCGATTGCGCGTAAAGGTTGAGTTTGAGAATTAGTTGCCGACCACAACGATTAATCGATACATGGATGGCCGGTGCATAACTGTCAAGAAACTGCCCGAAGTACCCATCGGTATGAATTGAAATGAGAATCTGTGGTTACGGCGACTGTTTGCATGTCGACTGATGGGGTATGATGCAAATGCGAAGACTATTTGCTAGGTGGATGAGACAAACTTCAACTCGTTCTGTACGAAGTCACTTTGACTCTCATTGAAAGGAACGAGAGCATGCCTATCCAAATTGTGATCTCCATTTGATTGGAGCTATAACACCAAGATCGACGAGGCGGGGAGCATACAACAGCAGGGATTGCAAGGGCTGGCTGTGAACCATGTCAGACATTGTGCTGATATACGACAACTCAACGTGTCACACCAATCGGGAAAGTGTTTGCTGAGGAGTTATACAATGGAGGACAAATCTTACGATTGACACCCTATTCACCAATGTTGAATGCAATTGAGAATGTCCGCATGGTGAAAGCAAGAGTTAAGAGACAATTGCAAATGTACCACGAGACAATACTAAATGGATATCCTCAGGGTTTGCACGGTCAACAGGAGTGGGGAATGCGAGTCCTGAAAAAAATAGTTATTTCTACTATGTGCGACGTCAACGGAGACCATTGCGCTAGCTTCGTTTGTCACGTCTGACGATGTTGTATGCAGGCGATGAACATTGAAACGGTCAGGTCACAACCGCAAACCCACAACCTCTCAGTGAACGAAGAATGCTCTATTCAGAGCAAACACAAATTGATTTTGTACCTCTTACTTTTTGGAAGTTCGCTCTGATTAAACTAATGCGTGGCCTGTGAATGTGCCTAGATTAGGTAAGATTTTTGGTTTTGTGTTTGCACGGTTAAGAACAACCGAGCTACCCACATACTTTAGATAATCGAATGTTTTACGTTCATGATTGAAGATAGTGAATGAACTATTAGCATCTGGCGACATGCCATCTTTCCGCGGTAGCTGACCGCTCCTTCAATGCCACCGCAACCCAGTCGACACACTGAACTGTGTGCAAATATATAATTGTGGAGCTAGTTGATTGTCAAAGCCAAACAGTCATGATCGCCATGGCTGAGGTCAGTCGAACCACACCAGTTGGATTATTGTGCCATCTTGACGTCTTTGTTGAACTGGGAATGGTTTGGCAACAAGGAACACAGAAGATCCACGAAACAACTTTGAATACACTAGAACGCGTTCCAGTTTTCCTACCGTTACGAGGTAGCAACGTACCATGAACTTCGTTCAGTAACACCCAAGTAAGATTGAAAAATAAGCCTATGTCGTCACCCGGTAACACTCCTTAAATAGTGCCCTGGCAACCCAGTCTAATGTTTGGTTGACCTTACTTGGAGTTGGCGTCTGAACTCAACAACATTAAACAAGCTGGACCCGGGTCTGATTTATTCCCACACTAAAGCTCAGGTTAGGGATTACGATGAGCTGTCAGACAGTTTCAGCGCCAGAAACAGCGTACGTCAAGGCTCCTGACTCTCACCATCTTTGTTCCGTTTCTTCAAAAGATGCCGTCCTGGACCTAATACTTGGTGGAAGACTGACTTATCCTGAGTACGCTGACGCCAACTTGTTCCTGCCTAAGAATTCTAAGCAGTATGAACAACACTAAACGTTATTCCGCGTTCTATTAGGCACTTCGAAATGCACCTTGCAACCTCAAAGTGCTAAGTGCTTCCGCAACATTGCTGTGATTGCGTGGATAGATAATGAAGTCACGGGGATTGTTGACCGTGTTTTATACCTGGGGAATTATATCAGCGGCTGCGGTAGAGGTGTGAGAAATGAAGTCGAAATGAGTATTGATAAACAGATTGAGAATAACACAACGTTACGAGCAAGTTGTAATACTCTACGTTTCAACCACCTCGGGTGGCCTTCCTCAGGAGTGTTGTAGTGTATTAGGGATGCCAGCTAGTCACCTGCCACACCGTGCACTCCCTGCCCATGCTGCGACCGACTGGCGTATGATGCGAGGTGGAAATGATTATCTGGTGTAGACGAATGAAATCGTTCACGAACAGGTTGGTCACTGCAGATCGCTTTCGTCATCCAGGCTGGGTCCCTCGTGACTCCCAGAGTTGGTGGCTGGAAACTTCAGGTGGACGGCGGCATGATTGTCGTCTATGTTTGCTCGAGTTGTCTGTGAGCTGAGCATACTTAGTGAGACGGGACAATGAAACCCGTAAGGAAGCTGCCCTGATGACAACGTCTTACTTTCACTTACAGCGAAATGGTAAGACAGAAGGGTATCAGAGATTTAAACCATGATGAAAATTGATGTTGGAGTTGTCTTCGGCAATCGTCATATTCTGAGAGTGGTGAACAGGATCAGAGCCAAAGATAGACACAATTAACAATCAGTGAAAGAAATCCCACACAGCATCTTTAATTTTCAATAAAGGAAAGAACAAGATGCACGACAAAGAAGAAAACAGAGGAGTAAGAGGAAACTACCAGTAAGCTTAAGTGTGCCTAGGTCACTTCAACATTCCAGATACGGGGATACAGCCAACTAACGCGTAACATGTAGTGACCTGGAGGTAAACCCTACCTACCTGTTGTAAAATGTGTAAAACACTCCTTGAACTACTAGCCCACACTGTACATAAGATCGTAAGGACATCTCCATCCGTCTGCTTAATTCATGCGCTCGCCTATGTTTGTTTGTGTACGTTGGCTTATGCGCGCTAATGGCGCCATGCACACTTCAGGCCTATTCGTATTGGACCGCTGCAACCCCGACCCCCTTTGCTGTTGCCGCGTGTCAGCATTGATTAGCGTTTCATGAGACCTGCTAGTGCTGTATACCATACATCAGGTCTCCGATCTATTCGTGCGTTCATTTTGCATCTGGTTCTCATTGAATATGCCTAGGGGTGGTTCACTTGGTGCACCAAAACTGGTGAACCCGACGTGACACGAACACGCAACACGTAACCCGGATATGTGGAGACCAGTGGGCAGAGTACCTGATGCGTAGGATACTGTGAAGACACTCTTGGTTTGCCACGTATTCCAACTATTTTGCTATTTGTTTTGACTGTTAACACTATTGACGTTGTTTGGTTGCATGTCTGTATTTTCTCGTTTGTTCGACCGTCCAAGGTCACAATTAAAATTGCAATTTCCGGTCGCTAGCTACTGGTCTGTCGAGCTTTGCTTCTGTCGTGCTTTGCTTACAGCTTGCTCTCCCGGTCTCCTTGCACTAAGCGTTGTTGTCCCATAATCGGTTTATCTGGGTTAATTTTTGTGGAGAATAGGCACGATTCTAGACAGAAATGTTTCAATCCTCTAAAAAACTGTACTGGTGCCCCAGAGTTCACTACCCGATCAATCAAACGGACGACAAGCCAATATCCTAACGACCCCAAATACTATGTCAGCTAATAGTTTCGGAAGTGTTTTGCACATCATGCAGTAAGCAGACCGGAATTGTCTTTAGGTCATTACCACAAAGTTCACGCTCAAAGCTGGTAACCGTGGTTTCCAAAGCCGCCTCAGACGGAAACGCATTCTAGTTGTCCACAACTTCTTGCGACAAGAGCTAACCTGGACACAAGTATTGGACCTCTGTCACGGTCTTCGGTTCACATCTTACGAATGGTGCATTTTCGCTGAGGATAAACAGCCGCCCTCTTGTCTCAGACATTCCATTCAGGAAATATGGCCCGAAATTTTGTTGATCTAAATGAAAGATAGCAGAGGACTTAGCACTGATTCCTCAGAAACCCCTGCATTAATCGAGGTCAGGTCAAGCCACAGGATCTGTGGCGATTACCAGTGTTCAGTCGCTTGCTCTTTTAAGCTCCACGGATCCTACTGTGTCGTCACGATCGGTAGACACGACGCGCCGCTCCATTTCATGAGAAAACCATCCTAGCAGACCGAATGACTATGGTCACCAGAACCGATGACCAGCGTGGCAAACACCAGATTGTTATGTAAGGTCACT
The DNA here is from genome assembly GCA_008508345.1 of Paragonimus westermani. Classification (NCBI taxonomy): domain Eukaryota; kingdom Metazoa; phylum Platyhelminthes; class Trematoda; order Plagiorchiida; family Troglotrematidae; genus Paragonimus; species Paragonimus westermani. The sequence goes on along the minus strand of QNGE01001147.1, from coordinate 55,073 downwards.
CTCGGTGCTGCTAATACATTGCCCCCTCCAGACTTTGGTTAGTTGGTCACATACCGCGGTCCGCGAATAAGAAAGAGTGAAGACATTTTGCAAGAAGTTACTACGTATATATGGCGGACTGAAAAAATACATTTTTAAAAATGGGAGGGACAGAAATCGGAACTGCGAATGAGAGAAACATATAGGTCACTTTCCAAGCTCTTAAAATAACTCAAGAAACACCGATGACCAACATTTATCAAAGTGTGCTTGAAACCTCTCAAATTTGTAGCTAGTACTACTGTCGCTGGCAAGCTATTCTAAAGTTTCATCACTCTGCAACAGAAGTATACCAGAATGTTTTTCTTGACACCTGGATTTAGGAGTTCTCAATCATGCCCCTGAAGCGCTGGATTGCCGCTGTGAGTAAGTAGCTGGTGGAGGGCAGCGCTGTTCTCCAGGATCAGTCGAACGGTTTAGCAATTTAAAGGTTCCACTCGAGTCTCTACCTCCTCGTCTTCCCTCTAAAGGGAATAAATCCATGTATCCAAGTCAGCTTTGACAGTCCATACCTTAAGTTTGACAAACAACCTCGTAAATCGGTGCAGTGCTATTTATGGCACTTTCGCATCCCCAGGGTTGCACGTATTACCGAGGATTTCGCCCAACACACGTGTTAAACAAAGGTACTAGGACTCTTGAGTTCCGAGAAGCTCCAGTCTTTTCAGGCAGGAAGAGAATACCGTTGGCCTTTTGAGCAGCAGCTATGGTTTGAGTGAGAGTTTTGAGTCTGCCCCCCACATCATCCCCGGAATTCATATACCTGATGTTCGCTGCACCACTGTAGAGTTTGTCAGTTCGCCCACATATCTTAGGGAAGCAGCTGCTGCAACCGCCAACAATTGTTCTCATTTAGTTACCGCCTTCGCTAGTTTTACTGGTTTCTTGACAGGAACTAAAATTTTGCGCTTGTGTGATTACCCAGTTTCCAGATTTTTTGGTGTGGTCCTACAGTCCTATGTAGTCTGAATGTTCAGCAGCGTCAATTTTGAAAAGGTGCTCGGTTGCCACTTCCATTTCCTGCTCATGTGAACTGCCGAAATGGTGAGTGTATGTGGAGCAAGATGATTGACGGTATCCACTTCAAGCTGTCGTGCAACTTTAGCGTGAACGCTGGTTTTATATGGAAGAAATAGAGAAATAAGATCAGTCTATGATGATACTGATAATTGTACATTTCTCGACGCACTTGTGAGGAACACGCTGAGGAGAGCGTGATCAATCTACAGGTATTTAAGCATATACACATTTGAACACCAAATATGAACATTGTACAACGAGTCGGCTATGTGAATAGAGTAACAAAACAGACGAAAACAGACATTATATGAAAGAAAAAATCAGGTTCATGTAGAAAACTTTGAGATACATAGTTCTGAGCCGATAGTACTTGGGGTCTGCAAAATTCGATTGAATAATTGGTTTGTTACATAGATTGGGACTCCACAGGGTGATCACTGGCCTTATGCTCAAGGTCGTGCCAAAAAAGAGGTGGTTGGAGGATGGAGAGGGTGTATTGGCGAAGAAGTTGATCATTATTCCATGTAGAGAGTCCCGGGAAAATGTGCAGAAAATTTTTTCATGATGTGGGCAACGCGCGTAACGCATGGACCTCTGGATCGGTCACATTCCTAAGAATCTCGAGGAGCTCGCAATATGTAGAAGTTTAAGTGTCCGGGCGGAGCGGGATGTTTTCTGGCGCAAGAGATATCAGTGAAACTAAGAATGGAGAGCGGATTCGTGCGATAAACGAGGGAACGTGGAACCGACTATGTGAGCTATGACGAACAATGGAACATATGATATTCTGGCATGACCTTCTATGGCGTTAAAAGCGTTGTGTTAATTGATTAAATATATGCCATTAGCGAACAGCTGTTTTCAAAAATCACGAGAAGAGATCGATTATAAGATTTTTCCTGGTATACGATTACTGCCGGATTTAAATGTCAATTATCTCTGTACGGCCGGTATATAGAATGAGAACAATGTTTGACAATACTGAGAGGTTGCCTGGTGTTCAATCAGGGGAGAAAAAGGAAACGTTGCGACTCAAAGTTATTTTGCAGTCATGGGACAAACAGGTTGAGTTTTTTTCCAAACAATTTTAGCATGCACAGCTTTTGCGTGGTGGTTTACAACACAGACACACAAGCTGATGTTAATTATTTCTGTACGGCCGGTATAGAGAATGGGAACAATGTTTGACAATACCGAGAGAGAAGAAAAATGAACAGTTGCGGCTCGAGTTTGTTATGCATTCATGAGACGAACAAGTTGAAATTTTTCCAATCAATTTTAGCATGCACAGCTTTTGCATGGTGGTTTACAACTCAGACACACAAGCTATCAGTGGGTATGGGGTAAGGGTGTACCGGGACGATTGGGTTGTTTCTAACGGGCATGCATATTGACACCTATACATGCTGCCTATAGACAGGTTTTCTTGTTCGCTGGCAGGTCTAAATGTGAAACATCTATTCTGAAAACGGTAGTTCTGATCGGTTCGAGGAGTGCGTGTCTTAACAGCACGCAAAACAGGGAGTTTCACGTCAGATGTCATTAGGTCCGTTTTCAAGGATGACTTCCTCAGACAGATAGGGCTTGAAAATGGACATGACGTTGGTCATTGTTAGGAAAGTTTCTAAGTTTCGTTTGAATCGATGTATATTCTTGCTGGCTATTATTGCTTGCAGGAGTTTGTTGCAAATGTAGGATTATCTTACTGGGAAAAAATTGAACGCAGCTCTTCCCGAGATTCTAAAGTTTCCAAGGTGAAGTCTTTGTTTCTGAGGTTATACTTCGACCTGTGTTGTAAGCGAGTCACAAAGCTGACAGTGAATGTATTGCCATAGACCAGATTCTACATGAGTGCTAGGTTTATCTTGAGTCGCCGAAACCAGGAAGGATCGAGTGCAAGCGTCCGGCAGCGTTCTCTGTAACTCAGAGAAGAGGGATAACCCAATGAGCTTTTCGAGAATGCACATTGGAGGCTTTCCAGAGTTAGTCTATCAAACCCGTGCATGTGGCCATTTATGAGCGTACAGTACTCAAACTGAGGTCGTACACATAGTTTACAAAGGTATTATCGCGCAGCAGGTAGGAAGAATGTGTTTAATGTAACCTATTGTCCGTCTGGTTTTAGCGACTAGGAAATATATATGTTCTGCCAAGGTGAATGAATTTGAGTAGCGTAGACCCAGGTCATGTGCTGAGTTGGCGGTTGATATGCTGTGGCCGTCCAGCTCTATAGAGCTTTATAGACGTCAGTCTAATCAAGTTGAGGTCGACTTAACGGTACTGATAAGTGGTTATAAGTATATACACATATATACAAACAAAAATTAGGGGATATTATTAACGTTAGTTCTAGTTTAGGAACAACCCGCAGACAGAGGTCAACGTGGTATCAGGCATTCGCTCAACGGCTTTCTACACGAATATGACTGGCGTTGCTACTTCCTCTGGCAACGCATTTCAGAAAGGATAGTCTAGAACGAAAACTCTCTCACATTGCACGCGACTGCCCCGTATAACCATTTCATTTACAGCACCAACAATTTGAATGCGGGTCCCGTTGATGTGACCAGGAGTCCTCAATATTTTAAAAAGCTTTGAGGTCGTCCCGTAGTCGTCTATATCCTAATGAGAACAGATTTAGTACAGCAGTTCACACTTCATGAGAAAAGGTATTCAGACCTCCAACACTCTTATCAGCCAGTCGCCGGACATTCTCCAGTGAGGTTATATCCCTTGTTAATTACGCAACACAAACCTGGACGTTAACCTACAACAAGGGCCAAACCAATACGGGATTTCCCAATTGCTCTGTTCACCACAGCCAATCGGCTGCTGGCCTTGTTGGCCAGGGAGAAATTATTAACAACCTGAGATCGAAGGTCAATAATATATCGAGGTTCTTTTCAAACGTGATGGCGGAAAACTTGGTGTCTTCTAAGCCATACTCGCCAGAACCGGAATGTCGGCTATGTATGGCCTCAGATTTCGTTATCTTGAACAGTCTATTCTGCGTTGCACAGCGTGATGTACAATCCAGATCCTTTCGGAGGACACCCGTATCCTTTGGACCTCATAACCCGCTAAACCTCCATCATCTGTATATAAGAAAACGGGGGAATCAATACCGATTGCCGGAAAACAACAGTAGGCTCAATATGCAGCCCTAGGGAATCAGTCAGTGCGGAAAACGGCGCTGAGAGTAAACCCGCTGACTCGTACATTGTGTCATACGTTAGGTTCTATTGCAGCCATAACCACATCAGCTTCTTCAGACCTAACACTTGCAGTTTCTGCACGATTGTGATTATTTTTCCTATCGAACGCTTTAGCAAATTCGAAGAGTGCGGCGTATACCGGGGGTAATTCACCTGCCGTCGGCGTGAGGGAACCACTGACGACCAGCAGGTTGGCAGTATATGACTGATCGCTTTCAAATCCACACTGCTTTGGCGTTAGTAAGCGAATATGCACCTAAGTACTATCAAATGCAATCATCCAGGGTGATCACCGTGATTTTACACACATGATAAATCTACGTTGATGAAAAAACCGTGATTCCATGATTTGGGCACTTCGCTGGTGGGTATGGAATGCTAAAGTAGATGGTTAAGTGGTTCCGTCAAGACATCCGCATACTCATTTAGCACTGATGACAGTATTTCGTCTAGACTTGGTGATTTATCCGTCCCCAAACTTACCAGTATGTTTCTCATGCTGATACTACTGAAACTGGTCATAACCCTATTAGTTGGACTGCCACTTTTCTTCGAATGCATAGATATCTTCTCCAGGTTGCTACCAAATACTGCAGCAAATTTAGCAGTAATTCAGTGATTGATACAAGAATGCGAAGTTGACAACTCACATTCCTCGGGTTGGTACGATTCTTCTGGTATCACGAGGGCGTCAGCTTTTATGAAGTGCAATAATGAGAAAACTGATGTGGCACTGCTTTCTCTAAATACACTACCAATGTGGAGGCTGTAGACATAAAAAAGTAGAATGTTATCGTTCATCCACTACTTTTAACAAGCAGATAAACGTCCAACAACATCCTAGAACGAACGGCAACGGCACCTGAAGAAAGATTATTCCAATATACGACCATTCTTTGACAGGAAATCAATCACAATTTCGAGGGTCCTTATTCGAATAACTCTTATTGTGACGCCCTAGCTCATTTGGACTGCGACAAGGAATAATTTGTTTGATGATGAAAAAACCAGAACGAGGTCTTTTCGGAGCCTTCGGTATTCCGGAGTGTAAAGACCAAGTATTTTGAGCCGAGACACGTACGAAACTTGCGAAAGACCCATCACGATTTTTGTCGCAGCTTGCCGTAAACGCTCCGGCGCAAGCATATCCTTGTTAGGAGGGACAGAATACAAAACTGCACTAGCATATTCAAGAAATGATCAGACAGAAACCCCGTAGGTGGTTTGAGGAACCTTCTTGTCAATTCGAGAAAACGACCGTTTCATCACACCCAGTACAATGAATCCTCTTCTGGATGCTTCTTCGTGATGGAATGAATGAGACAAATTAGATGATAGCCATATGCCCAGATTTCTCTTGAAACTCATCCTGACAACACACTTCTGTTCGTACTTAGCGCGTTACGGAGACGTCAGCAGAATCGCTAATAAGAGACACGTGTGCACGCATATCATCGTTGACGGGATGATACCACTCCACCGAACATTGCTTACCTGTATCGTCAGCTGTGAAGTGGCGGAATGATGGGAATTCTCGATTTTCAACTCAGCCGCGTGAAGAAGAGAGTGATACAAATTAATGACAGTGGTGAAGCGTTACGTCCGCTGAGATAGGTACGAGGGCGCGGAGATAAAAGCAGGGTCTAACAGAAAAGATTCTACTATCAAGAAATCAGGCGAATATAACCTCTGACGTCGTGTGGTACCCGGCCAAACGTCTAAGAAAGTCGAGGAAAGTGACGTCTGATAAAAGGCCAAGATCCCTAGCTCTATAAAAACCACCATGTTCGTTGCACAGGACCTATTTGTAGGAAGTTGTGCTGGGATGCAGAAATGACAGTACTGTCCAAAAGATGCTTTAAGACAGTTTGTCTAGTGAGACGCTCTCAGATTTCGCGTGGACTACTCTTCAGGCTGACTGGTCGGTAACTGACAGTAGAGTGTCGATCACCGACTTATCAATGGGGATGACAATAGTTTTATTCCACTTCCTAAAATGGATATCAGCAGAAAGAGTCGACGGGTAAAAGTCATTGAACAGTCTAGCAGGAACAGTAGACGTCTCCTTCAGTATTCATAAATGAGCCTGCTTGAAACTCATNGATTCATTGAACTGGACTCCGAATAACAACTTGAAGCAAATCTTGAACGTTGTGCACTGAGAACTCTGCACATAAAAGAGGCTGCTCAAACACAAGTAGGGATAGACATGAGGATGCTAATCAGTCAAAGCTGTAGACGGTGGCGTATTGATTATTGATTAATTCACCAAAGACGTTGGTTTTGGAGGTACTTTCACCGCTCGACTACCGTAAACACATGACTGAAAGTGGGTCTTTGCGACAGTGTCTCATGTGCTTGAGGAGGAGGTACTAGTTTGGGTACGTACATTTGAGCGTTTTTGATTGAGTTAATAGACGATCAAAAGGGATTTCCGATTTGCAGCGATTGTGCGTTTTACGAAGTGCTTCAACACCTCCGGGCTTTTCATATTGTCTCTGCCTGGCATATAGTCTCGCGCGGTTGTCAGGAAGTTGACAAATCCCTCCTGGAAGAGAAGAGTGGAAGAGCTCATCATCAGCTTGCGGGGAGCATGCTTACGTATGTTGCATGAAACGACTTATCGTATATTTCACGCAGGTTGATGATGTGGACTTCCCACTCTCCGTTTTGAAGAGGGATCCGCCGAAGTGGCGGCCGTATAAAAAAGTATTGCACGCTGGTGGTGAGAGGTAACTGAAGTGACGTCCACCCGGACTAAAGATCACAGATCAACTGCTTCTTCGCAGGTTGGTGTATCCAGTCGTAGAGCTAGTCCAGTGTAGCGACCACTTAGAATGGCTTAGATTATGTCGGTATTTTGTTGTGAAATTTGATACTTATTATCGCGAACTGTTTGGCCAGCCCAGTGATGTTGTGGTGGATTGTAAGAACAGAGGTGCGAGTTTACGAACGCTCGGCCAAATACCTCAACGCGGGGGGAGGTAGTTCAGAAGCCTGCTGCGATCGGATCAGGAACAACGTGCGCGACCGGATGAGTCATCGCTCGATTGGATCGGACCGACGGGCGAGGCAGGGCAGACGAACTACGACAGACGGCCAGATCGGAGGCATGGTTTTTCCAACATTTAGAGAAACATCTCGACACGATGTTATGATACGGTCAAGGCCAACATTGGGCGGATGACGGACAGCCCGAGCAGCCGGGCGAGTCATCGCGCAACGAAATCGGACAAACAGTCGAGGACTGGCAAGCGGAAAACCCCCCGATAGAAGGCGCCGATCACACACGTGAACCGGTCAGGAGTGCACACGACCTGTGAACGGAAACCTGGGGTGTTGTGGGCTGGAATTATGACTCATGAACGAGAGAGAACGCGTTGCATGTGACTGGCGATTTGGACAATAAATATTGTGCTTCTCCCTACAGTATGTCCTATTTCCGCTAATTAGATATTCTTATCCTTCCCGTTTTCCGTGCTACACACAGAACGTCTACTGGCTGTACAATTATTTTTTTCGGTCGTGGCAAAATACACAATATTGCGCCGCTTGTTATCCACTGAATTATTGTTATTTGGGTAACCCACCGTACCTGGAGTGACTTCGTAGGAGATTCACTCACAGACTGGTGAGCCCGACGAAAGTATTGTCGTATTCAGCAACCCCGCCTATTTTGTTCTCGTAGTTTCACGTCATTTAGTGAGTGAGTTCCTTGTTGTAAATTATTATTATAGATTTTCCTGAAGTGCGTTAATTTTTCTACTGACTACATTGTCATATTGGTGAAATACTGAATCGGTTGAATCTTCTCATTTAGTGGCACGTTTTACACTCCCTCTTCAACGCGTTCCAAGCTATCGGGCGTTACCACGTCTAGAGAAGACACCGAGCCACTAGATTCGCATACTGTCGGTGAGGTAATCTTAACGATTTCCTCATTTCTGGAGTAGGACCCACTGCTGTGGTTTGCCCATCCTAAGATCAAGTTTGTCAACAACCGAACTGAGTCTTATCGGGCGAAGTTGAGCCACTTGGTGTCTAGGCTTCGGAAGGAAGTCGCAATGCAGCTGCGTGACGCCCTCCTCATTGAGCCTGCGGAACATGGCTACGACACCATTAGAGAGGCCGTAATCAAGCGATTAACCCCGTCTGAGAAGGCCCGCTTCCAACAGCCATTCAGCGGGTTGCAGCTGGGCGACAAGCGTCCTTCTACGCTGCTTCATGAGATGCAACAGCTTCTCAGCGGCTCCCACATGGACGAGCCACTGCTACGAGAAATGTAGATGCAGAGGCTTCCGGAGACAGCCTAGGCTACTGTATCCGCAGCCCGCTTACAACCACTCTCAGAAGCTGCCGAGATCGCCGATCGAGTGGTCGAGTGTTTTCAACCATTGCTACCCAATTCGAATGATTTCAGAGTGACCGTTGTCCCTACCACATCATCTGCGGAACAGCCTGTAGGCTCACATTCAACCGATCTTACAGAGGTCAGGGCATTGTTGGCAGAAGTAGCCGCTTTGCGCAGGGGCTTAGTTAATGTGACGACTGGTCCTTTTCGAAATCGACGTCGTCGTACCGGCAGGTCACCACGTCGACGTAACTCACAGCCCCGTTAGGGCTTCTGCTGTTATCATGAACGGTACTGTGCTAAGGTTACCAAATGTACGACAATTTGCTCCTTCCCTTCCACGCTTCAGGGAAAGCGGACCCCCAACGCGTAATGGCGACTGACGTCGCCGACACATCCACCCCCAATCGCCTCATGTTTGTTTGGGACCTCTAAACAAGGACCGCATTCCTGGTGGACACAGGGACGCAGGTTGACGTAATCCAACAGACCCATTCCCATTGGACACGGTCAGGCGCTCCTCATCTCCGAGTCGCCAATGACACTCCTATCCAGATTTTTACTCAGCGCTCGCCGACGTTAGATTTGGGTACCCGATGAAGGTCTCGATGGATTTTCGTCGTTGCTCCCATCCCGTTCGCCATCATTGGCATCGATTTCCTTCGGTATTTAGAACTTTTAGTCGACATGCGAGGCCGTAAACTAGTAGATACCGTTACAAGATCGAGCACCGACGGTGATAGTACGACTGTCGCAGCCATCAGTCCTCTTAACGCAACACCGGCTTCCTCACGGTCTCCCGCGGAACTTTTTCAACAGTTCCCAAAATGTGTCCGGATATCAAACGCCGTGCTCGCTGTGACCTCTAACGTCACAAATCAAACTAAAACAAAAGGTCCTGCCGTATCGGCCAAGCCGTGTAGATTGGCTCCTGAGAGGCTCAAACTCACCAAAGCAGAATTCGAACACATGCTCGAGCTCGGGATAATTTGCCCTCCAGATAGTTCTTGGGCCTCACCATTGTATTTGGTTCCCAAAAATCAGGAGACTGGCGTCCTTGCGGTGAATACCGTAGTCTGAATAAGATTGAAGTCCTCGACGAGTATCCTATTCCGCACATTCAAGATCTTACGACTTGCCTCGAAGGCAAAAACATCTGCAGCAAGATCGATTCAGTTCTCGCCATCACGAATTCCGGTAGCAGCCGAAGATATACCCAGGATCGTTGTGGTTACTCCATTCGGTCTTTTCGAGCTTTTGCGAATGTCATTTGGATTGACTAACGCCGCCCAGACGTTTCAGCGCTTTATGCACGAAATCACCCGCGGTCTGGGCTTCATTTATCCTACCTCGACGACATCATGGTTGCTAGCTATTCTGAGGAGGAGCACCTTTCGCACCCACTTAGATTGTTTGAACGGTTGACCAACTATGGCGTAACAGTCAACCCAACGAAGTGCGAGCTAGGCAAATCGGTCATTGAGTTTCTAGGTCACCAGATTTCGGCTCAGAAGATTGCCGCTCTTTCTGCTAAAGTTCGAGCCATCCAGGATTACCCTGAACCTTCTTCCTTCAAGTAGCTCCGCAGATTCTCTGGCCTGGTGAACTACTACTGTGGATTTATTCCTCGTTGCGCGTATATTATGCAGCTGATGACAGACCTCCCCCGCGGAGGCGGTCGTAAAATGTAATTCACTGATTCAGCGCGTTTGGCCATTGGTGAGCTCAAAGAACCTTTCTCCAAAATAGCCTCGATTGCTCATACTGACCCTAGGGCAGAGTTGTCGATTGTAACCCACGCTTTCGATACAGCCGTTGGCGCCGTCTTACGGCAGTTTGTCGAAGGTCAGTGACAACCGCTGGCATTTCTTTCTGAACGATTGCGGCCTACCGAGTAATACCGTAGCACGTTTGGAAAAGAGTTGCTTGCAATTCTTCTAGCATTTTCGGCACGCTGTTGAACGCCGACAATTCACCGTCTATACTGGTCATAACCCATTGGTGTATTCACTAAGCTCATCATCAGACAGGTATTCTCCTAGTGAAATCAGGCACTTGGATTATATCTCTCAGTTCACCACATATATACGTCATATCTCAAGCGTCCTCACTCCTGTCGTTGGCGCTCTATCAAGTGTATATCAGGTGAGCAATTCTACGACTACTGCTCTGGATTTGGCCGCCATGGGCGCTGCTCAAGTGGGTGATCCGGAGATGCAGCATCTACGTCGAAGTAGCTCCCTCAAAATACAGTCCGTTCCGTTGACTTCCTCCGAGGGCCTCATCCTGTGTGACGTTTCCCAAAGCGTACCAAGGCCTGTAGTGCCCTAATCGTTTCGTCGTGCAGTGTTGAACGCACTGCATAACCTGTCGCATCCCGGCATAAGTGCTTATATGAAGCTTATCAGTGAACGTTTTGTATGGCCTAAAGTAAACCACGACGTCCGTAATTGGGCTGGTTGCTGTCTGCAGTGTCAACATTCCAAAGTTCATAGGCACACCAAGAGCCCCGTCGGTGTCTTTCTTGCACCTGACGCACGTTTTCATCACGTGCACGTCAACCTTGTCGGAATTTTACCACCTTCCATCGGCTTTACCTTCCTCTTGACTTGTGTCGACCGTTTTATCAAGTGATAAGAGACAACCCCACTACCCGACTGCGCGTCTGAATCAGTGACTCGCAGAATTTTGAAACGTTGAGTAGCGCGGGTCGGTTGTTTTTCAATCGCGACTACTGATCGTGGTTTCCATTTTGAAGGATCTTTCACCGATCTCTTGAGCACATTCGGGTGCATACATATAGGCACTGTCGTCTGTCACCCATCGTCAGTTTAAAGCAGCCATCTGTGCTCACTCGAACCCCACCTGGCAAGAGACTTCATCACTAGTCCTCCTTGGGCTTCGTAACATCACCGATTGGGTTTGAAAGCCCCACCAGCTCAGATTTTCCACGGTTGTACCCTACGTTTACCCAACGAGTTAGTGTCCCTTTCCACAGCCAAACCTCTCGATTACAGAAAGTATGTAGCACGCTCAGAGAATCACATGCGAAGGTTACGTTCAGTTCAACCATGGAGGCGGTCGTCACCTGTGCATTTGCACGAGAAGCTTCTTGCTCTCACGTATTCATACGCACAGAGGGCTCTCGTAGACCTCTGCAGCCCCCATATACGGGCCCCTTCCGTGTGTTGCGACGAAGTGAAAAATCTTTTACTGTCGGGTGTGATGGTACGCGTGACGTCGTTTCAATTGACCGGGTCAAACCCGTCTTCCTTGAGGAAGATAACACCAATGTCGTACCCACACCTGCAGCTTCGCTATTCCTTCCTGAACACACATCAAACACGCCGGACATCAACCCCGCACTCTCCCCTCCGTTGCGTAACAAACATGGTAGACGCGTCCCAGTGCCCGCAAGGTTTGCTGCATACGTTAGTGTTTCCTCCATCCAACACGCTGTTTCGTAACAACCGTCCTGTGATTGTAATGAGGTCAGTTTTTCTTTCGCATACACTAACACATCTCTGAGATTTCTCTTCAAATGTGACCTGAGCTAAAGTGGCGTAAAGCGTTGGTCAATAAATGGAAAAGTACCAGGTCTCTAGTGACATATCGTAGGTGAACAGTCAGTCAACAAGGTGAGCTTATCTTTTTTACCTGGTGCAGGTAATTCATCTTCCTTTCAGTTTTAGATTACGTGGATTTGGTGCATTGGAGAGACAAATCCGTAAGACTATTGTCCAGCACTGGATAGACCTACCTGCCCTATTTTTCCTTACTCGTGAGTATTTTTGGGTTGGGTATCCCGCTGCGATAGATATGCACCGAGGACAAAATAATCTAGATAATCTAAATAATGGATCCAACCAGCGCACCTTTAGTTCGGGACCGACCTTCTTACGGACAACTCCCTCTGTTATTCCCTTGTGTTTCTTACCAATTTGACACCTGCACAACAATAGAGGTTACAATTCAGTTACCCTATTATTGCAGGCCTATTGTGCAACGGAGGACCCCGTTTACTTTGGTGGCCTTCTGGGGAAGCTCTGCAGCGTCCTCTTGGAATGTCTCAGCCTTTGTCGGTGTGTTTTGTGAAATTTGACACTTTAGGTCGAGGCACGTTTGTTTAGCCCCATGGTATGTCCTACTTCTGTTAATTGGGAATTCTTCACTTTTCCGTTCCGGGAGCTACACACAAAACTGTAGCGGCCTGGAGATTTCCCAGGTCTGCTTGCGGTATGATGTGTAGAACAGTTCCAAAACTCACAGTTGCAAATTGTACCTGGACTATTGAGGAATTTGGCATGATGTGTGCTGTCCGATTGTTTGCCTGCACGTCATGTGACTGTGGCGCGAACCCGAAAGACACGTGTCACATTTCTTCCGGTTTACCCGCTCGTCGACGGCCGGTCTCTAGCCTCTCTAGCTAATTCGCGTGTTGGTGCGGTTTTTGGTGCCATCGGAAACCACGTGTACATTTCATCGAGTAAAGATTTGGTCTCTTTCCTCAGCGTCCTGTTGTTTTTCATGTCCGGCGATTGCGTATCTGGGATAAAGGCGACCTAGTGCGACGAGCGCTAAAGGACGTATGCTGGTTGTACAATTGTTTATTCTCGGTCATAGCAATTTAAACAGTATTGCGCTGTTTGTTGCCTCCTGAATTATTTCTACTTGGGTAACTCACCGTATCTGGAGTGGAACTTTGTGGGCGATTCATCCACACGAGCAAGGCTTTGAAACGATATGTAGTGTAGAGTTCAGGTGGCTACAGTAGAAATCGCTACAGTATTAATGCAGCTGACGACCCTGGAAGGAATGCTATCCCATTGGTCGAAAACCTCATACGAAAAGAACTGCTGTCTAAGGACCTCCGAAGGTCTTCTCCAGCAATCATTGTTCGCCACGATGAAGAACTGTTCTACGTAGAACATGGTCGGTTCCCTTCCATAGAAAAATTCCTGCAAATTCGATGGAGTGGAAGTTACGTCGAGTTTGATAAAAATGGCACAAATATCCTTGCTAGAAAACATCAAATACGACGCATTTTGATTTGTTTCCCAGAATAGTGTTTGCACTTACAAGTACGAACACTGAATTATAACTCGGTGACACGTGACATGAAGGCACATTCGAGGACACAGACGTTTGCGTGCCTGGCAACTCAATTATGTGGAGAAATGCGGACCAAAAGGCAAAACGGCTTCTGTTGATACATATAATGTACATGCTTACAGAATTTAAAGTGGTTAGGTTATAAATATACACATCTATCCATAATTACGTGGGTTTCAGTCAATATAATCAGATATGCACAAGTATGTTCACATAGATAACCATGAACAGTCGTCAGTGTAAAACTCAATGCATTTAAGTTGCTCTTTTCTGTGTAAACATACACTTCTATATCGAAAAATTTGCAATTATTTGCCGTTCACATGTACGAAAACTCCAATATTAATTAACCCGCCGAAGGATTTATCCGACAACCAATCAGGGAATTCGACCGTTCGAATGATTTTTCCCGGTTGTGAAAAGATACCAGCTCCCGGTCCAAGGTGCTAGTGTAGCTACCATAGTTGTTTGTTGCCAACTGTGTTAAGACTACGATTCGTTTACCGCTAACTGCGTTAAAGCTATGATCTTTGTTCCCAACTTTTCTGTACGCCTAAATGTTTACTTGAATGAATATGGTTGCCGACATGTCGCTGGCGCACACGAACGTACACCTTCGCTGCATACTCGCTTGTTGTTCCGTTGTATTAACGATTCGTTGTATTTTCTCGCTCTCACATCGATTTCATGTGCACTAGTAGTAGACCGTGAATTATTCAGCGATAATGAGTTGAAAAACTATGTCGTCGCATATTCCGAATTATAAGCTTGTTACATGGTGCAGAAATTGAAATCGCAGAAATCTCTGTCCTGAGCTCACATCTGTTTGTTTCAACTGGCCGTCAATTGAAGGCGGTCTTATCATGTGTTGTAGTAGCATGTAGTGCGCCGCCGTTTTGTTCTGCCACACATGCTTTCTCCTGCCTACTTTCAAGTCCTCGAATACGTGGGTTGGCCGCGTCCGTGCAACGGGCTGAGGAAGGTGACCAACCAGAACCCGGACCGTGGGACCCTATATATATATATATATGGACAAGAACACGTTGTAGATGGATTTCTCTCAGTATCTGAGTTGTGTTAATACATTTTTCTTGTTGATTCATGGTTTTTCTATTCTGTGAAGTAGACTTTATTGTGCTCGATTGCGAACGTTAGACATTGTGTGTACTGTGATCTGTGATTGACCCAATTAGAATAATACAGTATCTTTCTCGATAATCGACATTGCAGCTATGAGGACATCAACCCAACTGCACGCCTAACGACAAGTGCTTTTTCACTTTCCTTCCCAGGTCTCGCGGCGGCTACGTACATGGACGAGGCACGGGAAGCACCAACAGAAGGAAACAATAAACAATTGTAAGACGCTTGTTTTTGCTGACTTATACAGCAGATAACACATCACGCCGTCCTGATCTTATTTCGCATGTGTTGCTGAACAAACTCTTTCTACGAATCTGTGTGCTCCATTGGGTGGTTGTGAATATGGCTTCCAAATCACCAGTTCTATGAGTTACTCTCGCACCATCCATCTGCATCTCGTCCCCTGCCTAGTGAATTAGTGTCACCCAAGCGAGTTCCCCACTGTGGACTATAACAGTGTGGCTGCTGTTATGATTGATTGCGTGTGCCAAACTTAACACATGGCTGCCTGAATATTGCATACCTAGACCTATGATGATTCAGATATTATTGGTCACATCAGTGTATCTTTTATCCTTAGAAAGTGGATTGTATTGTGAATTTCGAACAGATGTTTGAGAATCATGAATTTTGCACTTTCTCACAGTTCCAGGATGCCTTCAGAGGTACACGGAGGATGTGGGCGTAATTTACGTTCATGGGACGAGCCACAGATCGAAAACGGTCCTCAAGGAGGATAAAGTGAATTGGCTCGGTTCCCTGGAAAGCCTCTAGATTCATCACCGTTGTACGAACTATAAGAGGCGTAGTAGCGTATACAGGGATTTGCAACGTCTCTGGTGGGTTGACAGTTGTTAGTTATAACAATTCAGTTCTCGCGGCACATGTTGCAGTTCACGATTTCATGTGGTCCGATGAAAGGCCTGTCTGGTTGTGAGGTTTCGGGTAAGGGCACGACCACCTCCCCAATCGTCCAGTATAGTAGTCCCATTCTACAAATCGCGGACTCATCATCAGCGAGTTGAACGAATGTAGAAGCCTGTTCCAGTACAGTACAGCAAATGCTGACATTAAGCAGTATTTAGCCGATGTTTACGGGGAGTTTAACACGACCGCTGACGTTAGGAACATCCGCTGCAAGCTGAGGTCTGCAAGGTCCAATGAGTTTTTTTATGTAAAAATGGTGAGGGAGTACTAGAGAACCTCTAGGAAGTGTTGTCGGTGATCAGTGCGATAGGTGTGGTGTGCGCTATGCCGGATGAAGACAGCAGATACATGCATATCTGCTTCGCCCAGCGAACGCAAATTCAATTGTGTCAGCGTTTCCCGCATGTTGTAAATGTGGATTCCACTCACAGGACAAGCAGGCGGAAGTGTGTAAGTGAACGTTTTCTCATGTCTTCGAAGGTGGAAGATATACCAGTTTCTAGTAAGAGATGGCATGGGACACGGCCGGCCGGTGATATACGGGTACGTTTGTATTGAGAATTGTGTCACTATGTAGACTGTTTGAACGTTTTCGAGGAATGATGGAAGAGCACATTCCGGTGAAGGCGATTGTGATGGGAAAGGTGGCTGAGCAAATGAGGGCAGCTCACAAGAACTTCAGCTGCGACATCACGTTGTGTTAATAATAGGTATGTGACGCCGTTCGTAGGTATGTGGGTGGAGAAAATCCGTCTGTTGTGTTCGTTGAGAGGCGAACTATTTTTGCAGTGGTTATCTGATGAACCGGAAGACTACAGTAGACAGTGAGGAAGAGTGAGGTGCACTCTTGCACCACATACCGCAGGTTCAAACGTGACTTGAATATAATCTGCCGAACGGACAGGAAGTTTGTGAATTGTTTGTTATGCCATTGGCTGTACATCAAGCCCAAGTGGACTATCCAATCACAGAGCGATGTCGTCCACTTCGACAGCTGCACAAATAATAGGCTGGAGAATGCCGATGGACAGTTGAAAAGAGGACGCACCCCCGAGACGTCCTAGCCACTGCCATTAAAAAAATATGGCTTCACGCAAACTACCTACGGATGTAATGGTCGTGAAGTTGTCGATACTGACTTGCACGTCAAGAATATTCTTCACCGAATGTCCACGTTTGCAAATTATCCTATTCTGAAACATCTAAACGACCGGATCCGACGACTCCATCTTAAAAGCGTAGATGAGTGCAAGGTAAGTGGTTCTGTAGTAATCATCTTGAGCATCGCAGTTTTGTGTGTAACAGGATGACGAAGCCCTCGTCGTGGATGGCATGCACGGCACTTGTGGGTGTCATTTTTGCCGCTTAATATAGCTCCCATGCACACATATTATGTCAGAGTTTCGAAACCATCTCTATCCCTACAGTATTCATCTCTCTGTACAAAGGTGGCGTACCTATCAATGAACGATGGCTGGTATAACAAAACTTGCCGATTCACTGGCTAGTTAGCCCGCAACTTTGGCCTCTCGCTGCAGCCAATTTCAACCGTCACTATAAAACTCCCCATAACTTATTTGCAAAACTGCCTCACTGCAGCGGCCGCACGGCAGTGGCCTCTTTTAACAGCATCCTTGCCTCTGCTAGCAAAATAGTAGTGTTAGAACTGGTTTATCTTTATACGACGTCCTCGTTGTCAAATCTACAAGCCATGAGCAACCGAGATGGATTGAAAAGCCTGGAGCAGAACTGCCATTTGGGCATTGCGGCGAGCACGTGCAGATCGGCAGCTATTGTTGTGACGCCGGCCAACTGTTTTTTTACTTTGATTGTATTTAGATGACCAACATAATTGGGTGCCCATTCTGTGATAACCAGCCTCATCCTCAGCCACCTGGTAGGTGCACCTTTTGAATTCAGAAATTTGACAACTCCATCGACTTCAGCCATCGCTTGCACTCCTCCAGGCATTGTAAAAAAGCGATCCTGCAAAGTGTCGTTACAAGGGTTTTGACTCAAACCGGTCCGCAGACAATGTACCTCTTGTACACAAGCTGAAAAAAGTGCGAATCAATACCACCTTGAGCGATTATTCTCTTGATATAATTGAAGAAAGGGAGTTCCATCACATATGTGCACACAGTGGCACTTTTTTTAATTAAACCTGTGTAGCGAGCGAACTGTCTATTTTCCTGTTGCATGCGTCAAAGTTTTACGAACTACAATCACTCTCTTTTTGAACACCTCCGTTCTGGTAGCAGGTTTCACGTCTGTGCCTTTGTTTAGCTAATCGTTTTGTATCGCTCGTAATTATCCGCAGTGGTCGTGCACAATCCAGCATGCTTCTCATATGTGCGTTGAGGAGTACACAATATTATATCAGATTTGATGGGCGGGTTGACGGAGACTTGATCTCATACACGGCAGGACACCGAGAACGCGTGCAAACTAAAGTTCTGTGCTGAAGAAAACCTGTGACAGTGTGTACGGTTTCCATAGATAAATAGGTCACTGATGTCGATCGCCCCACATGTTCGTTCTCAGTTACTTCACTCGCCCAGAGCGGTCTCCGTGCATTTCATTAAAGGGTACTGTTCGCCCTCATTCGTAAAGCAGGTCAATGGGGTGGAGCAGTAGTAAGTGTTTTTGCATAGGTTATTGTTTCCTTTCACTGGTTAGCTAGGGCAGATTGATGAAACAGTGGTAGGTATTTTCGCATAGGTTTTTGTTTCCCTTCACTCGTAAGCAATGACAGTTGCACGGAAATTTTGTACACTTTTAAGTGGGCAAGGCTCCCCGATGTTCTTTGTTGACCAGGCTACCTTGTTCGCAAACCAGCAGACGTCATGCCTCCATGAAAGTGTATAACCGTGGTGGCGGCGAATAGCCAGGTATGCCAATTAAAACCAGAAGAATAATGCGGACCTTCTGAGTTTTTGCGCAAACTAGTACGCTGCAATATGTTCACCCGTGTATCATGCGTTTGCAGCTTCATAAAAAGCTTGGTCCTCGTGATACAACGACGAATCCATCATCGAAATTTTAGTCGCTTTTTCCTCCCAGAACACTTGAATTTCAAGGTAAGCATACCTTATCACGTCAATGACATCGACTTACATTATATTCCACCATCAATTTTCCGAAATAGCGTCAAATGCAACTTTTCGTTATTTCTTCATCTACGGGAATGCACTTCCTTTCGTACACGAAAAACTGGAAAGCTCTGATGGAATGAATGTGATCTGAAGTTTTAGCAAAATGGTGCAAGTGATGTTTCTCAGTCAGATCTGAAAATCATCATGTCATAACATCGGTAAATCACTTCCGTACGTTGAGTGAGCGTGGTGGTGAACTATGAGAGCACCTTTAGAAGGATATCCAAACTGAAGCACCAAAACTTTGAAAACTATGTTGAAGATTTGCGCAGATTCCAACGGAAAACTTGTACAAGCCTTTATGTCAACACCTCGAAGACAGCTGCAAGTGATAAGAAGCATAGAGAAATAGACATGCTGCCAAGCTGATCGTATGGAAGTGCGGTGTACGAATGCGTACCCTGTAAACGGCGACCGCAGCACTCCAAACGGTAGTGTTTATTTAATCAATTGTTACGATAAATTGTAGTTTCACAGACTACAGATGTCAAGCCCCCAGGGTCATCCATTATCGCATCGATGGATATCAAATCAAGAAGGCAAACCTGGTACACTCACACGACTTCCAGATTGGTAAGCCGAATATTTATCCCAAGAATGGACGTCTGACTGTTGATGTTGAACTGCATGTATGTGAGATGATGAGCCATTTAATGAGTGCTCGTGAAATGAGGATGTGTGTGAACAGGAAGTATGGAATTAGAGTGTGTCGGCACGATTTATCTAATCTACGAACGAGGCACAGCAAATTGGATGATTTCAACGAAATTATGAAGTTGCGAGATTTACTGAAAGTGGAAGGCAGCTATAGGTTTCTCCTGCGGAAGTGTTGAGTTTCGCCATGTTTTTGCCGAAAGGTACATTTCAGCTTTGTCCGAGGTAGGAGATGCAACTCTTCAGTTAAATTATGGCGGCTTTATACTGTGGCATGCTGTTGGTAGACGCATAAACTTAAGTTCACGGTTTTGTTCGGTAATCTTACAACCAACTGTGTTGAGAACGAAAATAAGCACATCAAAAGTGCCATCTCTGATTGATCCAGTGTGTATGCATTTTTCCAGCATATTACGGAACGTTGTAACGGTGTGCTTGATGAACGCCAGTGTACGCTGAATACTGAACGCATGAGGTTGTTTGTGCCAGCTTGAGGCCTGGAATTTCTGTCAGTGATTCTGAAACCACTTTCGCAACGTCACCCAGATAGTAGACGTAGCGAAGCGCACTTGGGCAGTGCGCTGCAGCAAAGGGCGCATTATCCACGTTTACATTGTAGAGGGTACCAAATGTGGCTGCCGCTTCTCGTCCCAATGAATGGTTCCCCACCGTCATGTTGTCGTTGTGTTTTGTTTGATTGGCAGACCTCTTACCGGTTTGGTTGCGGGAAACCGTTGGTTGTTGCCAGCCCATGAGGGAGCAGAAATCCCGGTTTCCCAGTTTGAAGAATCGGTTGATTGTATGCCGGCAGTTCAAGAAGAAAGTCAGGGAGACTTTTGAAAAGTCCCATGCTTCATAGCCTGTGAATTACAATGTTTGTCAGATTTGTTTTCAATAAGAGAACCCCTTGGATTTGGACGAAGATACCGTGCACTGGGTACAGTACATTCATTGTTCAGGCTGGTACCACCACTACTGTGCCAACTACAACGAATGTGAACCAGTCTACAACTGCGCTAGCTGCGACAACGTGGACAACATAACGTGACCAGCCGGCAGGAGTATGAAGAAGCGGCGCTCTCAAGCGTCATGTGAAAGAACTCGCGGCTCAACTCAGGGCCACCCACGACATAGTTTCACGAGTTATGATCACGTTTTTATTTTACAGTGGTTATTGCCGTTAATCAAGTGAGATGTTCATATATGTGTATATAGACATTGACGTACACATGTACAAATCTACACATATACATATATATATGTATATTTACGCATGTACATTTATATATATATGTATATATGCATGTGAATACATATACATGATTATATATATAAATATGTATAAAAAATTATATCTACACTAATACACTATATTTATATTTATTTATATGTATACACCTGGGTATGTACATATAGTTAAATATAAATATACCTATATATATATAGCTCTCTGTATACATACACATGCATTAGTGTATGTGTACACAAACATGTATGATTATATTTATGTATATAAAAATATATCCATATATATATCCATATATATTTATATACACATACGTATATGTATATGTGTGTACAATAACTTACATACAGATATTCATATTTACATAGATAACGTTGTGCACATGTATGTGCACACATACATATATATGTGCGTGATCTACTAGCCCCATAGTACACTGGATATGTGGTGTGTTGGTGGAACTGCAATTGGTGCAGCACAAGCCAGTTGCAGTGATGGATAAGCGCAGGCGTCCTTTGGCTTCGGACACTGTGACAGGCTGATCCGAATCAGATGCCTCCAACCATATATGTGCGTATAAATATATATGTGATTATATATTTATGTATATTTATAGATAGACATGTGTATATCTATATATGTGCAAATATATACTTATATTTATACACAAATATATATATATGACTACATATGCATATATAATCATATATATTTGTATGCACACACATATAGATGTATATACATATATCTGTACAACCTCACATATGTGCATATAGATTTATTTATATAAATATATCTATATGTGCTTTTCTCCAACCCGTCTAGGATAGCCAGCTGCCCAATGAGAAAATTGCGCTTCAAGGTCATTCGGTGTGTTACTACTTTTAACGCGCAACCGAAACCAGCGGGCGCGCACGAATTAAGTTTGAGTTGTGTGACAGAGCGTGCTGCCGTGTTGTCGGTGCCGTCTTAGCTATCGTTTGTGTAAGTCGTGCGCATGGCTTACTTGTCCTTCGGCTAATGTTTGTTCGTATTGTTTCTTTTTCCAGAACTGCTGTTCGAACCCCTATATCTGAAGAACGCTGTCCCCTGGCGCGTCCACGTTGCCCGAAGGTTTGTCCGCGAAGTCACAGGCATTCAAAGTAGAGTCGACTCGCCTGCATGTTACATACTCCATACCAATTTGTTTTTCGCGGGTAAGAAAGGAAATGCGCTCCCTTCAGTTATCGTCATGTAACAGGACGATGAATGTATAAAATGGACAGCGATCGCAGACAGTCCCGACGCAATCCAAAACCAGATTTAAGACGTGAAGAACAATCACAACCAGTGTATTGGCGATCCGCATAACGTCAATGGCAGCACGTAATCAAAGTCCCAACAACGACGCATGTTTCAATCGTTCCAAACAAATAAGTCCAGGGGGAATCGAATGTCACAGTTCAGGGGACGTTCATGACGTGTGCAACACGTCAAGTGACACGTAGGTGAGCGAACTGAAATAGATAACAAAAGAGGGAACATCAACGGAAATTTTAAATCGCATGCGCAACAGTTTCCGTATTGTCACAGTCAAACCATTGAAATTTCGTACATTCTTTTCTCACGCCTTTAGGAAATTATAACAAAAAGCGCCTCCAGTAATAGAATTCAACGATTTCAAGAGATACAGCAAGTTGCAAAATTATAACAACCTAGGAAACTTGAAAACCGTTTCTACCTTCAAGACTACAGAGATATTTACGGTCTAGCGATTACACGCAGCCATCGAGTTCGCATTCCGACAATGTACTACTTGACTACCCGTTGTGTATTCGTAACCGCCCGGCTATTGCCCGTTCGAACTCTGAAAGTTCGTGAACCCGTTCAAGCTATATATTATGGTGTACGCCCGAGATCAATTTTTCCCCTCTCCCCATTTGCAATGTTATTCTGTGCTTCATTCTTGACTTCACAAATAGTTATCGTACCAGAAAACATCCTACAACGTCTGGGCACTTGAGATGCCGCAGTGGTTCAACGCTTCGCGGAAGATGTAAGGTTTAGTCGCTTTATTGAGCCATTAACGAAGTCCTTCCCAGATGTCTGTCCATCTGTTCACGACGTTCCAAGGCCTCCTGTCTTCCTTCACCAGACCAAATTTATTTCTACATTTTTCAAACGCCATTAACATCGAATGATATGGAAATCATTCAACGCTCAATTTCTGTTATGTTCCAGAGGCCATTCCCTACTTGACCTTGATTGTCTGTTCTGACGTCACTTGTGTTGTGTCGTGCAGTGGAAACCAGCAAACGCGCACGGACTGGATTTAAATTGCGTAACAGCGTGCTGCTGTGTTGTTGGGGTCGTTTTAATTTTCGTTTGTGTAAGTCGTGTGTATGACTCACTGGGCTCCTAGCTTAAGCTTATTTACGTTGTTTCTTCTCACATGATAGTCATCAGAATCCCTACTCGGGAAGAACGCTGTTTCCCGGTGCCTCCACGTTGCCCCAGAGTTGGTTCGCAAATGTTGCGAGCAATCGGGGTGAAAACGGCTTACATGCATGTTACAGTATGCCGGGGACTTATACGGTAAAATCTCTTCGTCAAACCTTTTCAGCACCGCAAGCGTGGAAAATTTTTGTAGACTGAAATTTCTCTCCCTCTATACTCTTGTAATGCCCAAGGACTTGCACGGTTTCTATTCCATACCATTATGATTTGTATGCGTCATTCTAAATTATGTATACTGTTCATCCCACAGAGATGTGTTGGGTAGTATGTGTTGATACTGATCCAGAAGCGTTTAAAGAAAACGCCATAGCCTCCAGCTGGGGCGTTTGATACCCCTGAAAAACAAAATGGCTATACCAACGGCAAATTAAACAAAGCAATCATCAAAGCTGTAAATTTCTTTGAGTCCAAAATTAGGATAAGTTCGTCCCAACTTACACCTCATTGAAGGAAAGAAGGCTCTGCAGAATGGCAACCAGGGCACACATAGAGTCCAAAAGTGCCTGAAATCGGTAAGCAACAGCAAGAAGAGCGGCCCGTCGGGGTCATCAGCTCAATCATCCAGGAGCCATACGTTGCGTTTGTTACGAGGGCCCGATCGGCCGTATCGTCACTACTGGGTCCGTCCGGTTTTTCAGCCAGCAACCAAGGGAGTTCTAGGAAACTCAGCTGTCAATAAACAACCTTCCTTGACGACTCAGTTAACGTGGAACAACCAGTAGGCAGCGCAGCCGAGGTCCTCCACGAATTTTTGGTACTTGATGTCAGAGCCAGGGTTCTCAGGTTGAAACCTGAGAGGCAGCCAGGCCTCGACAACTCACTACCGATCCTACCTAAGGGGTGTTCTTCAGCGCTAACTTCTTCCCTTCCAGCGCAGTACCGACACTCTTATATCTTCGACACCGTTCATAATCTTCGCAAACACGGTGTTATCTTGAAAATCTACATGGGTGGTGACAGAACTTGCGCAAGCAAACTCTGCTCAGTAGTACTGTTTCCATGTGCCTCCTAGTTATCTGAGAACACAAGAGACGGTGACATAGGGACACAACTTCAAACCACTGAACCACTGACAAATCGTTGGCATGAAATTCTACAGTAATTTATGCATCACTAACTTGCTGGTGGGGGTACACTCTTGGATCACTGCTGTGAAGAAGCGCCAGTCGATAGACGCTGCTTTTCCAGACTTAGCCAAGGCCAGTGATAATGCAACTCACCGCGCTCTACTAAATAAGCTACGAGTTATAGGTCTGGTCAACCAACTATGCCGATGGACCTAACACCCCATCAAGCAGACGATACTAAGGCGTGCCGTACACAACGCTCTCCTGAAGACTTCCCCTACTGCGGGATATCGACAAAAGACATCGGCGGCTGGTAGATAGTCCTCTTTCGTCCAACATCAGAGTCCAAAATCATGTGTATACCAAACAAACGTAGTAAAAAATGCCGGACTGGTGGGCAACTGCCTATTGTTGATTTCCCGAAAAAAGATATTAAGACCCCGCTTTCACCGAACATCTTTCCTAGCGCCAAAACGCTCGTATCGGCAAAAAATCTAACGGTAACTTAGTGGCGCTCAGTAAACTACAGAGGAAATTTCCGGTGGAGCATTCCTGCACCCGTCTTTGGTTCTTTCGCAAGGCTTCTGCTGGAAGTGAAACTTGACACACGAGTCCCAGACCTGAAAAAAATAGAGCCAACCTTGAATCCATGCAACGACCCTCAACAAAAAAGCTACAGGCTCCTACTCGTACACCTATACAGAACGACTGAGGCCCTTCAACTTCTTCACACAGGCTTACAGAAGGCTGAGGAGGGACATGACCTTCACCCTCATAATTCTGGTCGTGGAGGACCACTCCAGTCGAAACCTCCTTAAACTGGCGGAGACCAACAAGTCAGGGCGACACGTTCACGATAGACAACATGTGGTCGCCTAGTTTCCAGGCGACACAGTTTCGTTCCCCGATTTTGTCAGACCCAGGCTACCCTTCCTGCAAAAGTGCCCAGACTACTACTCTCGAGGCGTTTAAGAAGCGTGCTAACGACCAGCTGTAACCACAGTTGTCAATACAGACGTTTCGCTCTTTCAAGTCACCTAATTCCCGACGCGTACGTACGTGTATGTTACTGCAAGAATGTATGTGCACATTGTTGACTTAGCTGTCGTTGTATGCATTCTGTTCCCCTGAACCGGTTCAATCAGTCCTGTTATTTTGCACTCACTATCCGTTGGTGTCATGCACACTCATTATAACTTCTTACCACTATTTTTATCACCGATTTCTCTAGCTGAAACTTTATTTTCCTCCTTATTCTTAATCCTGTAGAACTTGAAGGTTGGTTGATTGTCCTACGGCACAAAAACATGGAGCCTGCTACTTATGGCACTGGAATGATGACCGCTACATGCAAGACGCATCCACGCAACATATTAACCCTTTCAGAGGTTCACGCAACTAAAAAAGACGATTGACTATCTAGAGTCTCCTCGGAAACCGAGGATGTAAGAGGATGGGGAACAACAGAAAAACACAAACCCATGCCGGAAAAACTCGAGGCACGTTGTCTTCACACGTACTACACCTTCCAAGCGAGTTACCCTCAAATATCTCTGGCAATCTGATTGGCTAATTTCATCAACGGCGGTCATCTGAGATGGAGAATTTCACACAGAATATAGCTCAATTTCTACCGAATTATAACCTTCTCTCAGTTTAATCTCTTTTAGGTGTGCACCAAGTCTAAAGGCATAATAAATAACCACTTCTTCATGAGTGATAGGAAGGTAGGTAGGTAGGTACCGAGATTGCCAATGAAATATCTGGAAACACATTCCTCGGTTGCATAAGCATCCATATGCCTACTAAAAATTGCTCGTAAGCTTTTCAGTCGTTCGGTTCTCGCCGACAGTCGTAGCTTTGGTCCTGGTGGTCTCGTTGCAGTACGTGTTTCACAGGCCTAACTATCTTATCTACATTCTAAGTGTCACTGACTGTATATCATCGCAGTGTTTGAGGTGCCTAGTTTCCCCTTCGTGTGGTGGACCCAAGTTTATTCCAACTGGGATCAAATGGTGGGGCCTCGGAAATCTGGTGAGTCAGTGGAAGAGGGACGACCGGGGTTCCACAATCTAATTTCCACTTCATAAGAAACCAGTGAGGCCAGTGAGACAAGTAGTTTAGGGCAATGACCTGAGTCGACTTTCTTTCATAGAAATTTTCTGAAATTTTTTGAAATGAAAGTTGACAAGTTCAGGTAAAACTGTGTGAATACTTGTGATGATACTAGATTCCTGCTGGTTGATTCGAACGCTGGAAGTCGCAATGAGAAAACGGCGGATCAGCAAAGAACTTCACTTTTTGATTTGCTCACTGCTCACAAGCGCATAGCAGCGTAACAAGTAAAGGCGCTAGCAATTTGAACAAGAGAGAAACCTTCAGCACAAACTCACGGCAGCCACCACACACTGCGAATGCCGAGGGAAAATCCGGTCGACCCCCAGAATTTAAACAAGCCTCAGACTGGTTCAGCGGCGTTCCCAACGGCCATAACCGAAACATTTTTGTCTCAGTGAATGTAGCCTACAGTGGAGAAGATGGTGTGGGATCACAACGCAGCCACCAGTAGAGCTGCAATACCCACGCCAACACATTAATTTTCATGCCGGCGGTTAAAAATTCATGAGGTGATGCGAACAGGTACAGTAGTACTAGTGAAGCAACTCTCGCGCCGCAGAGAGTTTAGGATTGCGGGGACATCGAAGGTGACCTCAATCCACACCCTTACTGAGACTGCATAAATTATGACACCGTTTACTTCGTCTCACATGTCCTGAGGGTACATTGAGAGATACACAGACGTTTGCACATATACTAACCCACATTTATGGAATAATACACAATAATGTATAGAAAGACGTCAATATATATTGTATATATACCCGTGAATATGAAACAATTCATGGTCAGACAATAAACATAGGTCCGAAGGTCCACATATCTAACAATGTACATGTGAATACGTATGTGCATATGTAATTCCCAACATACAAATGGGGGCATTATTGTTTGTTTTATTGTATGCAAACACCCTTATATTGATACATTTATGGTTGACCTGTTGATAAATATCAACATTTTGGTAATAAGTGATTTGATAGCGGAATTACCCATCAACTAGCCAGAAGATTCAACAGTTCAGATTATTGTTTCTTGGATATGAAAGGAAACCTGCGTCCCACACCGTCCACCTCCGAACAGCTTAAACGAAATAACTTATCAATTACGGAATTACAGTTACGTGTCTTGTACAGTTCTCAGCGCTCACTTCGTAAATTGTTCCCTGTAACAGTGCCTTCATACCTTATTTTAGTATACTGCTTATCGACCTTGAAGTGTTGCCACATTGAATTTATTATCGGTTGTCGACGCCGATTTACTGGCCGGAAATGTGCAGTGCGTCGCAGCCATGTGACGAGTTGCATTTTAAGGAATTGCTTTCATTGCTAGGCAAAATCAACCTCTATGT
Organism: Paragonimus westermani; assembly: GCA_008508345.1. Classification (NCBI taxonomy): domain Eukaryota; kingdom Metazoa; phylum Platyhelminthes; class Trematoda; order Plagiorchiida; family Troglotrematidae; genus Paragonimus; species Paragonimus westermani. The sequence goes on along the minus strand of QNGE01001147.1, from coordinate 27,179 downwards.
TCGAATGATTGAAAAAAGGCTAAATGATGATGTCACTGAAGGTGCCGTTCGTCATGGTAATCCTCATCTTGGTTCCAGACACGAGTGATGATCCGAAGACTCTGGAAGGCACAGTTTTGCGTGAGTACCAGCGAATTGGATACCGCTGGATAGTTACTCTATATGAGAACGGAATGAATGGAATTCTGGCGGATGAAATGGGGCTTGGAAAAACCGTTCAGGTTTGCACACACCTTGCTCAAACTGTTCCGCACACAAACCACTAAGTTTATGGGCTGTTTTATTTTTTGTCAGCTAATAACGCTTGCGGTCTTAATCGTTCCATTTTTCCATAGGAACTCCAACCATATTTTAATAAATCAATCGATTTGATTGACAGACTTAAGGCTGTCTCACATATCAGTCTTTCACTGCAGTGAAATATTAACAGGTTCACCCACATTGCAATATTAATTGAATCCTAATATATGGAACATTATGCCGTTATAATTTGATATAAACAGTGGGTAGGTGCAGTAGTTTTGGTAATTTTGCAAAAACGTCACATGACTTATGGTTGGGAACAGTGGTGTTGTTGTTCGTAATTCAAATTGATGTTTTCGATATTGGTATGTTAGCAGAGCTTGCCATTTAGGTTGTAAACGTTACATCACCAAACGACGCGATATCATCAGTGCGCAAGTGTTTATGTGCACAGTTTTGAGCGTGAAGTTTTTAAGTTCGATGGACGCCTACTTTCATATAGCAGAGTGAGTTGGCCTACTGATCTGGAATCTGGTTGGTCATTTTCCGTTGTTTTTTACCTTTGACCTGATCCACCACTGGTTGTTATGAATAATCAGATTCGACTGCACAACCGATCAATCTTAAGTCAGAAAGAGAAGAGCAGGAGACCCGTATGATAGGCTTTATTCGTCTAACA
>QNGE01001147.1:0-18990 GCA_008508345.1 Paragonimus westermani | reverse complement strand
AGACGACAAGAAATTAGTGAACGTACAGCACCAGTGATTTCATTCTTTAGAAGCGTTAACTGCGTTGGGGTCGACGTCAAACCTCTCAGGTCGTAGGATCCGTTCCATTACGTAATTGTTTAGACGAATAAATTGTTATGAATAATCAGGTTCGACGGCACAATCGATCAATCTTGAGTCAGAAAGAGAAGAGCAGGAGACCCGTATGATAAGCTTTATTCGTCTAACAATTGGCGTATGACAGCTAAAATGGAACGCGTAAATAGATTACCAACTCAAGGATGAAATAAATAACACAAAATATTATAACACTGGTTGACTTTATTGCATTTGTTCCGATGACTGAACCGTATCTAAACCGCATGGCAGCACGCCCGCACGGGACCCGCGTTAGCCAATAAGCACCAAATAAGAATTCGTGTGCGTAATGCTTTTCTTTTCGTAACGTTTGTCTTTGGTGCACGGCGCACCAATTAGCTTCTACCCAGGTCAGAATTTGTCAGACGCGAAAATCAAAAGGCTGTTGAAAGTAGTGATCTATTATTTATTCAGGGAAATCTTATAGTGCTATAAATGGCACCGACACACGTTAGCGATGGAGGTTAGAGACCGGCCAGCGACGAGCGAGTAGACTGGAAGAGCGTGGTTCGGGTTCGCGCAACACAGTCACATGGTGTGCAGACAAACATTTGGGAAACACACATCATGCGAACTTTCTTAATAGCCTAGATACAATATGCAACGATGAATTTTTGAAACTGTTTTGCACATACCTCAGACAAGCCAGTGAATTTTCCATGTAGATACATGTGTACCAAGTAAATGCTGTTAAGTACGGCTATGCGCGTTGAATGTCTCATCTTGCTTGCCGCATTTTGAATTGTCAGCCCTGAGACAATACACATGCTGTAAAAAATTTTCAAATTAGCATTTAAAAGTGAATCGAGCATTGTTAAAAAGTGAATGTGCTCAAGCAAGTGTTTTGTTAATGAATCCATTAATGAGCGTTTTGCGCAATCCATATGACCCACATTTGGCTTTATTAACCCTAAGTATTCCTAACTGGTTAGCATTGGCCTTAACTTCAGTGAGGTAATGTGCCACCAGGACATATAAAGAAACATGATGCGCGAATTTTGATGTTCACACTAATTCTTATCGATTTCGTCGTAGTCTTTCGAGGTGGTTAACATAGTAGCTTGTTTCCAAATAATTATTGGTGAGCCTGCCTAATTAGGAAAACTAAATGGCGCCCCGCTTGAACCAGCAATGTGACCGTCTGCGGAAAAAGAGATGTCTATCACGAGAAAAACCTTCAGGCGCGCTCAAAGTTGCGGAGAAGTACGGAAGAGTTTTGAAGAGTATGAAGATCATCGACATAAAATGTAAATCCGTCGAAGTATGAAGTTTCGAGAGCACTATTTAAAATGGCCTTAATCCAATAGTAGGGCAGCTGAAATTGGGGAGGCGCTATAATATGAGGTGATATGGCAAAACGGTTATGGTTGGTGAAAGTTGAATCCACAAGTGTTACCTTGCATAACTTAGTCTAGAGGGTTTGGTCATCTCAATGGCCCACATAGTAAGACTTTAACGAAGTCCTTGAGGTAGCACAATGTTTGTGACAGCATTCATTCTGCTTCCTCCGTTTGCAGGAATGAATTATCAGGTGGTTCGTGTTGAGCGTTTCAGGATTCTCACAGGTTAATTGAAGACTGTTTGTGGGTCATCGAGAACTGAGCAGTTGGCCCCTAAACATTCAAGGTTAGTCCATTGCATTTTTCTTAGGCATCAGGAGGTACTTGCCAAGAATGAGTACAACGTGTACATATTCGAGGTTATGTTCCCAAAGACTTATTTCTTCAACTGCGGTTTCATGCTACACACTTCTCATAAGAGCCGGACCAAGCACCTTAAGCCAGCGGAGTACTAGCGTGACATTCGATTATTTCAACCGGTGACCTGAGAACTGTTGGTTTGCAGTGTAGTTTTTGCATGAAGCGACCTATATGGAACATATTGAGTAGCATTCGTCCTAAGAAATCCGCTGTGTTTACATTAGTCAGGGGTAGGTTGCTGAATAGTCCAAGTAAGTGCACGTGTACCTCACCAAATTACCAGCGGTTACGAAACGAACAGATACAGTACACGTCACTGGATTCAGAAAAGTTACGATAATAAAAAGGGTAGATTTGGTATGATCATCGCAATATTTCAAAATATCAATACTGGAGGAGCAACGGTGTTTTTGGGTTGGGCTGTTGAGGCGAGGTAAGCGCTATAAAGGCATTTTCAGAGTGACGGGACTGTTGAGTTATTTGAAAGGTCCGTGCAACTTCACTAGGTGATTATACAAGCAAAGAGAAAAGCAGACCGGTAATTACAAGTTTTCTAATATTAGTCCACTCAAACAGCTTATGAAAATTAATGCAAAAACATTGCACTACAAAACTGAAATATCAGCAATTATCAAAAAGAACATCTCTAAGAATCTATCCGTTAGCTTTCAGACTATGTCATGTCGTTCGTCTGGCTGTTACGTTTTTAAAACTAGGGAAGTTGTTTAACTCATCAAACACATGAAGACCCAAATCAGAAAACTGTGTGATTGCACTCTTACTATCCAAGAACGCTAATTCCGTGAGTTCTTCCGAACAGAATATCACTCAGAGGAGAGCAAATGATCATAGCTGCAGATTTCATATCAGGACCCAGAAACGCGTATAGGAAATTTGCATTGGCATCTGTCAACAGGTGATACCAACAAGTAACTGCGGGGGAGAATCTCTTGAAACCAACGCGCAGTTTTTTTATGCGTCGGGTCATGATACGATTCAAGTCCAACCTCAGAACATACCTGAGGGCACGCTGTAATATTTTATACTTCATTTAAAGAAGACTGGTGGTGTTTTTATCCTGAGGAGTTCATCCTACATGCAACTCCTGGATGAAATAGTGATTCATACGGTTATTTCCAACTTACTTTGGTTATGTTAGGTTCAATGCATTTAACGGGGTAACATCAGCCACTTTTTGGGTTATGTTGGAACTGAGAAATCTTTTTTGCTTTGGTTCTGGTCATTTTCCTCTCTCCTTCATGCTCGTAACCGCATCTCGAAACAGCAAGTCGTTCATGAAACTGGACCTATTACAGGATGTTGATGTCATCTAACGACCCCTTGCTGCCAAACACCTTCAATATCCATAATTATTTCCAGATTCAGGCCCTACTTTTAGTTGTCATGGCTCCGGACACCGTTACTTTTAACAGCAGTTCATGAGGTAACAGATTAAATCAAACAAATACAATGACGGCTAATTGAGGAACAAAGGAAGAAAAATCTGCAAACTTGATGATGCAGAGTTGCCATTGACTGCAACACTGCCAAGTCACGTGGTGTCTCTAGCCGGCCATGCGAATGGTAGAGGGTCCCCAGTGGACGATCAGAGCTTTCATAATTCATGACTGCTATCTCGTGATCGTATTGAGGTTCCTCGTCTTTAAAAACAGCCGCAATGAACAGTGCACTATGCGATGAGTTCTCCGTCTTTATACGGAGTGCATAACCTACCAACGGTATAGGGATCTTTTCAGCTGAGGAATGTTGTTCCGGAAGAGACCGCAGTATGTCTTCTTCGTTGTGGTAATCGCTATATCTGAGAACTCTGTTTCCTCGAACATACAGTATGGTATGTTTGACAGTGACAATGGCAGCATTCTTCCGTTTTAACCTGCGGCTTCCAAAAGGGATTTAACTAAATACAGTAGGGGTATACGTCACTTTTCAGGAGAGAATGAATCATCTGAGAAGTGTGAGATCCAATAAGATGAAAGGAAGACATTCTAATCAAGCTTCTTGCTGACCCAGGTCAGATGGTGATCCAAATTCTTAAAAAGACCTCATTCACTTGGTGTCCGGGATAATTGGGTCCTTTAAAACCGCACATTCCGAACTATTTACCTTTGCAACGATTATTTCTTTACTCATCAAAAAATGTCCGTACTTTCTCACAACTCTGGACACGTCTGAAGATTTTTATCGTGATCATTACCTCCTCCCACGCAGACCTTCACATTGTCAGTTCAAGCGGGAGTGCAATCTGGTTTTCACATTCATGTAGGTCCATCAATAGTTTTTGAAAACAAACCACTCCGTTAAACATCCCGGAAGGGTAATATGATGAGTGCGAGTATTCCCAAACTCGGTGGAATAACTCAACGTGGCTATGATGTGTGTCCAAAAGCAACAGCGAGTAAATGAAGGACAACACGGTGACCGGAAGAGCCATTGCGCAACGTCATCGGACGGACGGACGCTGAATGAACCTATACGGAAAGATGAGCTGCTGACTGAAACAATGCCCGTGAACAGAGTACTGGTGGCCGACAAAGAGGTCTTGGTCAGTCAGCAGCAAGAACCTCAAGTACGCGAAGTATGTGCTCATTTACTGACAGGAACTAAACCCCAAAAGTTGACTTCGGGACTGAATAGCAAGCGGAATCCCCTGATGGGAGGCGCCAGCCGCACATACATAAGGGAAAAAAGTGCGCGCGATACGTGAGTGGAAACCATCAGTGCATTGCGGACAGGAATTCCGGCTCACAAACGCGAGTTTGTGCGTGGCATGGAACAAGGGAGTTGCACAATAAAGATCATGCTTTATTGGACGACTTTTCGCTATGTTAGTGCCATGCCATGAACACAGTGCAATAAAGCTGCCGCGGCGAGACTCATCCTCGAATGGAGATCTGGAAGAGTGGCTGTTGGAATTTGAGGCTACTACAGCGTGCAACGGACTCAAAGGCAAGGCGCAGTGTTTGGCAACACCGCAAACAAAGGTTGTTGTATGCCATCAGCAAGTAAACAAAACCGCAACCTCCTATCAGAATACATGCACAGCACTGATCCAGGAATTTACTAAGGAACACGACCGGCAGCGCGCAATGGATCGTTTCTATTTCACCGGGCTGTGCGACACACAAGACCTCTTTGTTTGTTACCGTCACTTATTACGACAGTTGGCTTCACGTCTACCGGTAGCAGACGAATGGATGAAGGAAAGTTTGGTGAACAGGCAGTTTATTCAGTGTTTGCCGCGGGAATTTCAAGAGAGAGTTCGGATGGTCGGGTCTTGTGGGATCACAGACATTGAATGACCGGTCAGAATTGCACAGTATCCAGCCGTACAGGTGAAGGTCGGACAGCTAGAAATCATGGAGCTTAAAGAGAAAGTGGTGCAATCGACAAAAGCAGTGGAAATTTTGGAGACGAATGTGGAACCAAGGGGACGGCAAGTTAGATGAGCACGTGCACAACCACATCGTAACCGTTGCTTTATTTGTAACGAGATGAGACATTTTGCCCTCCATTGCCGTAACACGTTTTTCTCCTTTGGTGACAAAGATTTGTCATGAGAGTGTTCTACGGGTAAAAATGCTCATAGAGAGAGAAAACAAAAGATCACGGTGATAGATATGTGGGATGGGAGGATCCATTATAAGCAAAGTACGAGGTTTGCCCGTTGAGCCCGGTGGATGGAATCCAGCCACTATCGGAGGGACAGCAATGAAGGTACTTAGTTCTCAGGGTGTTGGATTTCGGGTATATGATGCCAGTTTGCGACACGCAGTATTAGTATTTAATGGCGTGGAAGGAACGATAGTAGGTGCCAGTATACTGCATAAGCTAAGGAAGATCTGGAGAGAAGTTAGCTGCGTTTTGAGAGTGATTTCGTGAATTTCTGTCGTGATGAGACGAGGAACCAATGCCGAGTGGGCAGTATCGTTGCGAAACTCCCACCATAATGTCCGTTTCCAGCCACTAGTTCGTTCACTTATTCACTAATGCGAATGACCAATACATGAGTGGAACATACGATAGACTTGTATCCGGGAGCGGGATGCAAACCAGTATACCGGAGGACACGTCTCACTTTGATTCCAGAACTGGAGAGGCAACTAAGGGGGATGCTGGTGAGGAAAACATTCAACGGACAAACAGCCAAGTTCCGTCACCCGTCATTTTGACGAGGAAATCGAATGGAACCTACCGATTTTGTGTCGAGCTCAGACAGCTGAACCGTGTGATAATCAAAGAGGCGTTCGGAGGCCCCAAATAGAAAAAATTTGCACACCTCCATGAGGCCCACCTAATATCCTTCATGGATCTGCGTTCCAGTTATTGATGACTACCAATGGCACAGAAGGATAGAGGTGAAACCGCTTTTGTGTGAACGGACAGCAATACGAATTCCTTAGGATTCCATTCGATCTGTGCAACGCTCCAACTACCTTTAGACGTCCTTTCCTCATATACGGGGATGACATCGTTATATTCTCTACTACGGTGTCGGGAAACTGGGAAAGGCTGCGAGCAGTGTTACAACGAGACGATGCCACCGACATAAAATCAAGTACCAAAGGATGCCAAATGGACCGCAGTTCAGCCGTTTGCTAGAAACGCACGGTTGGTAACGGATCAATCCAACCACTGCCAGAGAAGTTGACAGCCATCAGGAATTCTCTACCACTAAAATCAAAACAACAACTGAGGTCCATTCTCGAAATGTTTGGTTACAGTACAAAGTTTACGCCGAGGTTCACCCAGAAAACACATCCACTCTTCCAACTGCTGAGGAAGAACAGAAAATTTGTCTGGAGTGAAGACTTGAAGATGGCGTTCAACCAACTCAAGCTGTGGGCTACCACTATTCGACCGTGCATGAAGGTCCGTAAGCCAAGTGAGCCATTCACAGTGTCGGTTGATGCAAGTGATATCGGAATGGAGGACAAATGAGCACGCCAGTCGAGCACTGGTGAAAGCAGAGAAAAATTATTCCAACAAGAGGAAAGAATACTTGGTTATTATCTGGGCGCTGGAGGAGTGGAGGACACACGTCATATAGACTGCTTCCCATGTTAAGACGGATCACAAATCACTGATTTGTCTGAAGATGGGAAGAATGTGTACAGACGACTGGTGCGGTAGGCGCTTCGACTGCGAGGGACATGTCAACGGCACAAACAATTAGGTACATGATATATCGTGGCAACCTATACGGAAGAATAAGCTGCTAACTGAAGCCATGCCCGTGAACGGAGAACTAGTGGCTGACAAAGAGATCTTGGTCAGTCAGTAGCAAGACCGTCAAGTGTGCGAAGTATGTGGACATTTACTGGCAGGAATCAAACCCAAGCAGTTGACTTCAGGAATGAATGAGCTGCTACACATCTGCTGCAGGTTACGTCTGAAGAACGGCCAACTAGTCGATGGGAGGTACAGGGTTGGCTGCAGTTTCGAAGACTGCCATTCATACCAGTAAACCAAGGGGAACGCATGGTTCGATTGGCACATGCAGGTGTTCACATGGGGCGAGAACGCCTGTTCGATCTGCTACGGCGAGGAGTATTATGGACCAGGAAGCGGAAAGATGTGACCGATTTCATTCGAGTGTATTTTAGCTGCCAAAAAAGTCGAGACACCATGACAACACCGTCGGTCCAACCTGTCGCAACAGAACAAGCCGCCTACACTTGAGGTTTAGACATTTTTCGTCTACTCCCAATAAGCTCAAGTGGAAATCGACACATAATTGTAATGACCGACCATCTCATACGGTGGGTGGAAGCCATTCTAACGACAGATCAAGCGACTGGAACGGTTTCACACGCTTTCGTAAACAATGTCCTGCACCTTACGAAGTTATCTTGGGTTAAGACCCGTGTTTTGAGGGGCGGCAGTTTCAGATGTTGAAGAACTGGGGAGTTCAGCGCCCGAAAGCATCGCCATACTATCCAAAGACGAATGAGTTGAGGGGCGTTTAAGTCGTACAGTGACGATATAGCTGAACAGTAGGGACAACAGCTGAGAGGAAGGATCACCGGACGTATTATTTGGAGACCGCAAGACGAAGCATACTACTGCGAGTTCACCATTTGAGCTGACATACGGAAGGGAGCCAAGGATTCTCTTGGAGGTTTGTGTGTCCACAGACAGAGAGGAACAATTATGACCGCAAGAACGACGACGTCTGTGCGCTTGAACGGGAAACGAAATCACAGTGTCGAAATAAGTTATGACGTGACACACAGCACACACAAGTAACGCTCGTTCAGGATCAGAGACTGAGTGAAAGTGAGTAAGGGACTACGGCTGACCAGAAACATCCTGCCCGGCGCCGGCAAGTTTAAAAGACAATAGAACAAACCATTGGTCATCACTAACCGCAAGAATACAGTGCTTATCCCGATGGTTAAAGTCTAATACCGTTTAATTCGTACGGTTTTAAATGTAGTAGTAGTGTAGTGAGGACAGAAGGTCGCACCATACTACTTACACCACTATTCAGTAGCAGTATGGATCGCGGGATAAATACGGGAGAGATACGGGAAGGATCATTAGTGGGCAGCATCACCTACAATGGCTTTCGCCACATGACGGAACTGAGACATGGTGTCCAAAGCGACTGGAGCATCCTCGGACGAGTGTGGCGTGCAAATGAGTGTTTATATTCGTAGTCCCTTTTAGACGCATAAGTCGTGTGTTGGTTTCCCCCCAAAAAAACTGTGCCACCCGCCTTCTGGGTTCACAACAGTAGTAGTAACAGTACCATTTAACTTGATGAAGATAAAGAAGAGGGAGGGGAAATGCGACATTTTCTGCTTTCCTTGGAATAAAGCTCGTCCACAGCTGACTGATATCTCGGTTCTTCCATCACTGGTCGGCTGTCAAGAGAATGGTTATGTAAACGTAGAGATGCTTAAATGTGGACAGCTGCCAGATCAGAGAGGATGGAGGTGGCCTGTGTCCAACGCACAACATTCCTGCCTTTTCGTGTCACTCAAGAAGGTTGCATTCGAGAGGAGCATCCGCTTATTGATAATGAAAAATAGGGAGCATTACAATGTAGTGCGCGAAATTTCCAAGTGTATCGATAACAACTTGGTGCAGATCACACTTTTTTGTTAGGTGGTGCAAATAATACTCTAATTATTTTAACGCAACAGTGGCAGTAATACAGATGTCGGTGTTTATAGTGAGTCCAGAGAATCTTCCAGAATACATCACTGGTGATCGGCGACAGCGTGTTGCTCGCAATCAGACGTAATGAGTGGTATCAAAGACAAACCGGTATCTGTAGCAGATGACAACCTTCGTGAATGCTATCGTTTACAAACCGTTACTACAGCTTGTGATAATTGATATCTTTCGGTGGAACAGTAGGGCAGGTGTGTATACTACAATCACCGAGTTCGCGAGATCGCGGCGATGGTACAAGGGTAGAAAAAGAGTAGATGTTGACGTTTGCTGACCCAAGAGTAGATGACGGTGCAGCTTGGTAAAAGATGAGCGAGTCTGTTCTCACACTGCCAATGGCAGAATTATCTATTCCGATATAAACAGCTAGATCTAGGTCGACCGATGGAAGCATCGCGAATAGATCTATCATGATGCCAGTCGGAATCAGCTGACTTGAAATACTGATCTATTGGAGAGGCTTAGACTTCTGCAGGGGTCAGTTCAGGCCCTGTCCTGATTTCCATCCGCATGTAGTACACAAATGTTCCGTCACTTTCAAAGTGTGCTTTGAGGGGTTGAGTTTGAATAGTGGGACCAATCATCTCAAGTTCAGAAATGTGCTTGTGTACAAAAACGAGTCAGTAATTGATCAGGGTTTCCGATTAGTCCGTGGTTCAGGGGACTTTATGGATGCGGAATGTTCGGGGCATAGATCACTCTCCGTTGTGTTGGTGTATTCCAGACGTATATGTTGTCGGTGATTCGGTTTCGGAGCAGGAAATCGGTTTGGAAAGAAGTTTGTGAACGAAATTTTACTTAAGAATGTAGCTCGAGTTGTTTGTGAATGATAGCATAATAGCTTAAAAGCGAGGGACGACGTAACATGAAGTGGTATAGAAAAACGATAGCAAGTGGGTAGAAATGGAATTCATAACATTATGAACTTCTTGATACTAAATGTTTGATCCTTCGTTAGGTGCTAGTTCATTAGGTCTCGTTACTTCCACGTTCTCCTCAACTTGCAGCCACCTGTTTCTGTTTTCATAGTTGTGTTATAGTTAAAAGTAGCATCAGTCGCGTTGTTGCCACTGATGATGATGTGGTTTACATTGATTACTACGAACATTTAACACATACGACGTTAGAACCTTCTAATATGCTGTAGATGTTTGCCGGCAGGTATAATGTGGGTCTTGGCGCCCTTGCAGTTGTTCAGCTTATCTATTGACATAGGTTATGCCAAATGGATGAAAAACCACACATACACGTGGTATGAAGTAATGACGAAATCACACCACCATACTGTTAGAATTCTAGTGCTAAATCTGTAACACCCTACAGCGTTCAACATGATTTTAGCACGGTTTTTTGTACCTCCTCCGAAGTCAGGCGTCGCGGTGATCTCATAACCGTTCCCCTTAAACCAGTACTCCGCAAACACCTGAATGATCATGTCGTCACTTTCAGATAGCACCGAAGTTAGTTCCGGTTCGCTGGTAAGACCGTCGATAACGCAACCACAGTGGCAGTAGTTAGACCAAAACACTACGATGGTTTTTCCGATTATGTAATCCGTCAGGCAAATTGTTTTCGCATTCCGCTGGGCGTCTATTTGAAAGCAGACTTTTTCCTCATCTTTACTTTTAATTCTATACCAAATACAATCTGCCATGTGTTTCTCAGTGACAGTGTAAATGAGTTAACTTTTGAGGTAAGAAGTTACTCCGGGAGTCCTGTGAGCACATACTTATTGTTCACAGTGACATAACATTTGTCAAAATGGATATTTATCCCCCGAAAAACCATAATAATTATGAGTATTATTTACATCACGGGAGTGCAAAAATGAGATTTTTTACCTAAATTCAAAATTTAAAATTGGATTGTTATATAGTGTATGTGTGATCATGAAGTCAGGCTTCAACTAGTGATGGCTGATGTTCTTAGATATAGTGACCGAGCGGGTAAGGGCGTTGACTCATAGCACGAGAGGGAACTGGTTCTGGCCCCCGTTCAGGCTAACTGTGTTTGGCGAGTCCAAACAAGGACGAAACCAACCGTGGAGGTTCAGCTTCAGGGTGGTCATCAGGAAGCTCTCCGAACACCGCTTCAAGCCATCACGGCCATAGCCAGTGCAAACTGGCATTTCAGTGTGGACCATGTCTATCCACACTAACGAAGCGAAGACAAGCTGAAACTCAGTAGCCTTCTCATTTTAACCAACTGTTCACTTCTTTTCCACTCACGGTAGCCATAACTTGACGTTTCGGTTTTAATTCACAATTCAGCAAAGAAGCGCACATCATTTGTTTGGCCATCCATTTCACAAGGAAAGACCGTACTGCCATCGATTTCATTGTATGCTCCAAAATGTGAATCTGTAGGCCACCGAACAGGGAGCATAGCTCCGAGGCTTGTAAGGCGACCTTGACCACTACTCCTTTGTCCTCACACTAGGCCTGACTGAATCGTTATCTATAGGTGCTCAACGCTAATACTATCATGATGTGCTCATATTTATTTCAAGAGGATATATGATAACTCGTCTATTGATCCCGATCAGATATCTGATGATTCAGACTTTTCAGTTAAACTGAAATCGCTAGTGTGTAGCAGGATCATTCACTATCTGATTCACACTGTGGAAAGGTAAACACACTTTTACCTTCTATGGTAGACACCTGTTTCCGTCGACCCTTGTTGCCGTCATTTTACGCAGTTCTGTGCTACCGTCGGGACATTATATGGGGTTTTGTTTTCCTATAGGTTAATCTTAACTGTCCGGTGTTGCTGATCCTCATTAATCGATGGATCGTTCCAAACTCGCTAACGCATTACATTCTGTTCTCCTCTAGAACGTTTTCTATCAGTCGTCAACCAAATTCACTGATTGACCGCCATATCGTTAGATCGGCGACGATTAGCTCAGTGTTTGATTATCAGGCCGCGTTTGTCATCGCTGAAGATTTCCCGTCACCCTCTTTAGCCTGTCAATTTGTTCACGGATCATTTTTGTTTGATGAGTTTATTGATGTGTTGAATGAGTCATATTTCCGTGTTATGATGTTTTCCGACTTGTTTGACTTGTTTTTCTCTATATGTTTAATATGCGACCCATTCAACCCTTGGATGAATAAATGTTTTGTAGTGGATCGATCAGCTACACCAAACTTGAACTGAATCAATTTTGAGTTTCATTTACCTGCACTGATTAATAACTCAGTCAGATCTTGAAATGGTATTGAGTTTGGGTATTGCATGTATGCACTGCGCTGAATCTTCACACTTCATTGGCATGTAGAGCATAACTCAACTTTTGTTCATATCAGTGCATATTTTACCAACTAACTTTGTAAGTTTGTGTTGGTTTTTATGTCAATTGTTGAAAACTGACCGGTTTAATCATCATTCTCTGCAGGTAATTGCCGCTCTGGCTGGCCTTATTGAGGCTGGCGTCTACGGACCGTTTCTAATCGTCGTTCCACTTTCTCTACTCTCCGTTTGGGCTGACCAATTGGCAGCGTTTGCTCCACGCTTGCCCTCACTCATCTACTACGGAAGTTTGACAGAGCGACACAAACTGCGTAAACGCATTCGCCGACGAGTACGCATTCGCATGCGTGATCCCATTGAGCAATACAAATCAGTTCTGTCGGAAGATACTCCAAAAACATGTTATTTACAAGACAAAAGTTGTTCAGTGAAGGTTCCGTCAAACCCACGAGAGTCGCCTCTCGTTCTGCACACCTATGAGAGCAGTCTGGAAGCAGGCTATCACGCGTCTTCAGCAAGTGAAAGCTTGTGTTCCTTTCCTAGCTCTTGTTCTTCTGAACGTCCAACTAACACCAACAATCGGGTCGGAAAACCCTCAGTATCTAGTTATACCACTGATCCTTCAGTGTTACAAAGACTTGATGGGACAATTTCCGGAGTTTTGAACAATCCACATCTGAACACTGAATTAAAAAATGTTGACTCGATGGAATTCACAAATCTACTTGCATCTATGAATGACCACTACTGCAATGATGCCGTCGAAGTGTATGAGGAAACATCGGTTTATCCCATGCCCCAATTTAGCCGCCTTCCAGAGTCGGTCGAAAGCCCTGCCGTGAAAACGCCCAACTCGCAGTCCGAGCAAGATATTGGAAATGGTGTTCCTTACGGTCAGGGCTCTGTCACTTCGAATTTACCTTCCTCAAAATGCTATCTTAGGCCTGATTTGGGCACTGCGCGCGTCAAAATTAGCAACTCACTACAGTTGCCACCAGATGACCACTTTCACGAGTCACAAACCCATGACAGAAATGACTACGATAAACCAAGTCTGCCCCCAGGAAGCTGTGCACAATCGGTTGAACATGAAGGTGACTGTAATTCCATGAAAAAAATACGTTCAACCAATTCTTCTGGGATTTCGTCGATTCTGAACAAACTGCCTAATCCTGAAAGGCTTAGGAAACAGGTGAATGCGGCTGAACATCCCTGGACAACAATGGATGATGACAGCTGTGTCTCCGCACGCAAATGTGGACTACAGCTGGATGGGCCGTACTACAACCGCGCTTCCATCAAGATAACAGCCCCCAGCGACGTAGATTGTACGACTGACGAGACTCCAGCCAGCTGCGATGTGTTGAAAACGGAATTAATTGACGCTAATCTTGATGTAGGTCCAAACCCGAAGGACTTGATCGATTTGGCTTCTCCAGCCTTTAATTCCATCCAGTTAAGTGATTCTGGTGGCCCACAAACCCACGATTTCGTAATATCCTCCCTCTGCAACCCCTATTTATATAAGACTGTGAATGACGTTGCCACTTGCTTCACGTCTGTGGACTGTCTTGACAAGGTCCACTACCCGGCCGGGGAAGTCGTCGTACCTGAAGACTGCGTGGAGACTGTCAACTCCAATGAATTTGGGTTGAACTCAGAAGGTTTGCGTTCTTCACCTTCTACAAAAGACGTTGACTTGAAAGCAGAATCACCCACAGGCGGCCTAACATCAACTTGGAAAGCGGTCCACTCACACGACAACCGTACACTTGCTCTCAAAAATTTAGATGACGTAATTACTCAGGTTTTGGTTGAATGGAAAGAAATCGAGAATGAACAGCTTAATCATTCCGATTCTACTGGTATCCTAGACCACCCTATCACCTCTATTCCCACTGCTGCATTACCACCTAATGAGCCATCTCACAAGCCGGCTACGATTTCCACTTGCATAGATCTATGCAATCAACGCGCAGACTCAAAGACTGACAATAACTCGACATTTCACTCTCCTGACAACCAGGATCAATCTACCGGTACCAATATTAAAGTTAATGACTGGGGAACATCTTCGACTGCTCCTAAAGATCAAAATGACGTCTTTTGGGCCTACCCGCTTGTGTTAACGACATATGAGGTAGCAATGCGAGACTCAAAATTTTTGCAAAATGTCCATTTCAAAGTGAGTGCTACCACAACTTCTCCTCGTCTTTGTGAAGCCAGATTATATTTTGTTTTCATACAGCACAGTACCTCACACAGTGTGTTACCTTCAGAAATATACTCATCATCAATGTTCAGCGTTCACGCCATAGGACTGATTCCATACAAACATGCAAAAGAGAATTGCAATTCAAAGCCAAAAGAGGAAGAAAGGCAAAGAAATTATTTTTCAAGCCTCTATGTCTAAAGTGAAGCAGTCACCTTCAGAGTGCACACATCTTGCAAACAAATAACCAGGCTAAGGGTGAGAGCTGGGCAGATTTGAAAAACCGTTTTTTTGCAGTTTTATAACTTTTCATCATAAATTATCTTGACGTTACAGTCAACTGTATCATATTCGACTGGTGCCCACATCGTTGCACCCGATTAACCGTCATATCGTTTTATTTTCAGCCGGGGATTATCAGTCATGAGGCGCCTTGCGGGAGGTGCCAACACTATTTAGTGGTATTAACACATTATTGGCTGACTTAGTCTTCATTTGCCCAATCACCTCTTAATCACTGACCATCCTGCACATAATGTACAGGGGGTTCGTCATTTGCAAATGACATATATCATATCTATGACGATTTGTCGAACAACATCATACGGCCTACTTTAATCACTCTAGGCCTTCGTTGCCAATGATTGTTTTCTCAGGGTCTCATCGTAGATGAAGGTCAGCGCTTGAAAAACCCTGCCACCAGGCTGTATGGTAAACTTTCAAAGTTGTCAACGGGCTTGCGTCTGTTGGTAACAGGTACACCGCTGCAAAACCGCATTTCGGAACTTTGGGCGCTGTTGCATTTCATATTACCGGAAATATTCACATCACTAGAAATGTTCGAGGTAAGTGTTCCGCCTTTCGATGTACCTATATTTGTTCTTACTTCATTAGGACTAGTTGTTTTAGCGAGTGCAGTGTTGTAAACACAAAATCAAGGTGCTTTCTGTTTGTGCACCCTTTTTTAAAATGTTTCTTACATTTAACTACTTTGTATTTATGAGTAGGTCATATATATGTGTTTGTTTTGCAATGAACACCCGTGTCCCCTCTGGTTCGTTCATTGTGCACAGAATTGGTTCGATCCAGCTGTTCTAAGCGAACATGAAGGTCGTGATCGGCTGGTTACCGCTGAAATTGAGCGCTCTCTTATCACAAAACTTCACTGCATCATCAGCCCGTTTGTACTGCGAAGGACCAAAGCTGAGACCAAATTATTACTGCCACCAAAGCGGGAAATCCTTTTGCGGGTTGGTATGACAACACTACAACAGGTATTTCCCTTACACATCTATTCAATCCTAACTTGAATTAAAGGAAAAGTCGATGATTTTCTGGATTATTGTCGTCAATCCTTGCCCACTCTTAGCTTTACCTAATTTTCTGAGACTCACAACCGGAGCGCAGGTGTACCTCATGTGGGCCCATGAGAAGAGAACTTTTCAAAGCCATTCGTATGTTTTTGACACATTCTTGTTAAGTTTGATCTTCTCATAAAGTGCATGCTTAGCGTTTGGATTTTTTCCGGTTTCGCATAGTGTATATGCTGTTACCTAACTCTTTTATGAAACAGTGCTCCATTCCTAATTGCTAAACATAATATAAATGTTGTCAACCAACTTTCAAATAACAAATGTTCTGTCTTGACGACCGTTGTGGTAATTACACTCCAATGGATAAACGATCCAACAAAATATTGCCCTCCTCCATTTCTCATACCAGACAGCCTGTGCAGGTGTCACACACTAATTTCCATGTAACCGGAAGTTATTTTAATCGTAACAATTAACGATAAAGCATATACCTTTGAGAATTCTCCTATTAATGATCGGTTAAGCTACTTCATGTTCCGCAAATGCGCTTTAGCATGACGACGAAATCGAATTCTATATACGAAACCCGTTTTGTCTCGAGAGTTCGGAGATCAAGTCTAAATTAAGATGGTTCGTTTTGCACCAACAATTGACCACTGATTCCAAATTTTAACTCATGCGGTTACGTTCGAGTGTGACAAAAAAGTGTTGAAAATCGCTGCCTTCCGGAACGAAAGTAAAAGTCAGTCTTCGTGGCATAAAGCAAATATCAGTTTATCGGGTTTCTATTGGTTATTTTATAGACTAGATGCATCAGTAAAATGAGGGATTATAATTGGTGCTCACGCTTTCGCTTTCTCATTGGTCGACTTGACTCCGCTTGTAGCTCGTTTGTTTTAACACGTGACGCACCAAAACAACTTGTTTTACTCCGGTGCTCGTTATAGCAAAATCCGATGCTGGAGAGGCATGCCGTGCTAATTGGTCCCCGCGCTGACATATCAGTCTGTTCGCGTTTTCGACACTGATTGGCCATAGCCCTCTGCGAATCAATAGTTGACTTCGTATCGATGCGTTTGTCTAATCCAATCCCTTTACATCCTTCCTTTATTCGTTGAATAATCCACTCCTGTTTCGTGATAACAATTTCTTTTCCTTGAGGAGGAGCTCTTCAGCCGGTGTTACTCGTTTTCTCAAATGCACCCGATTCCTCCTCTTCAATACCTCTCCGAAATCTATTTCGTATAACCGATAACCGCAGTACTTCACCATCACTCCTTCAATCCACCGCCGCGGGTTTTCTGGAACGCACTGTACCCATAACTTGTCGTTTACCTGTAGAACCGGTAAGTCGCGGGCTCCTACGTCGTTGTATCGCTCTTGGGTTAGCATTCGTCTTCTCAAATCATCGTGCACTTCAGGTACGTTCGGCGGTTGGAGTTTTAGTAGTTCTCCTATTATCGGCAAATGCGTGCGTGTTCTTCTCCCCAACATTCTTTGCGCCAAGCTGTGGGACATAGTTTCGTTATGAGTATTCCGTTTCTCCAGTAACATTAAATATGGATCATTTCCGGATAATTGGGCCAGTTGCAGCAGTCGCTTTGTCCTTTTGATCGCCGTTTCGGCTTTACCATTTGACTGACTGTAGTACGGACTGCTTGTGCGGTGCCAGAATCCCCACTTTTCAGCAAACTTTCTAAAATCCATGCCAATGGACTGTGGTCCGTTTTCGGAAAAGAAAATCTCAGGTATATCATAGCGCACAAATTGGGCTCGGAGTTTATTGACTACCGCGCTGGAAGTAGTGGAACTCAGCCATTCTAACTCGCAGGAATGGCTGAAATGGTCTATTGCCACCAAGTATTGTTGATTGTGCATCCTGAGCGTTTCAGAATACGGGCATTCAAACAGCTGTGTTGCTTGCGCGATCAGTCCACTCAATATGGACAAATTGGCGGACGCAGCAGTGGTCAAACACAACGAGTATGTTGATATCTTCGTTGCTAATAAGCCATAACCTCGAACCGTAGAGAAAAACGGAACGCACACAAGCACCACATACCCTTCCTTTCAACGACAACCGAATGTCTTTTTGAGGCCAAATATGACGTCGTTTGGCAAACGCAACTCGTGCCTTTGCTATCTTTGCTGGTATCTCATCAGCAGACGAGATAGTGCTATCCCCATTCTCGGGCGGATTGCCTGCATCAGGGAAAAAGGGAGTGGAAATGCTCCGGTCTTGAAGCATCACTTTAAACCTTGAGGGTGCGAAGCGCATTCCATGCAAACCGCTTCGGTCGCCCCCCCCTTGCTCAGCATAGTCTGCATGTCTTCAGCAGAGCGGCTGAGTAACAAAATGTCATCCGCATACACCAGATCGGTGAATGTGGCGCAAGGAACAAGCTCAGTGCCAAGCTCACTGGACTCCTCAAACTCACCTTCCGAAATGTTGTTCATGACAAAATTGAATAGAACGGGCGAAATTGGACACCCTCGACAAACACCGCCAAAAGTAATGGACGCCCAGGACAGTTGTCCATAAACTTTCAGTCTGCTTAGAGAGTGAGCATACGGTGATCTCAAGGGATTCACGTATTCCCTTGTACTCCTTTGCGAAGAGTTCGGTTCCAGAGAACGTTACCGCCGACTGAATCAAAAGCATCCTTTATGTCTAAGAAGTCCACGACTGCCGGATGCTTATAAGAGTGCCGATGTTCCAAGATCTGTTGCAGGGTGGAAATGCGATCAACGCACCCTCCACCAGATCGGAATCCTGCCTCTTCTTCGTGTGTCTGACGTACTCTTGGCTTAGTGAGAAGGTGTAAAATGAGGTAGTGAGTAACTTGGACGCAACAGATACTAGACTGATGCCTCTACGTTTGTCACCCAGGCTTCGGCCACCTTTTTGCAAACGGGAATTACTGTCGATAGACACCAATTTCCCAAGTCGTCTGAAGGAGTTTCGTCAGTTCTAATATTAACTTCATCCCACCATCCTTGGAAAGTGAAGGCGAGAGACCTGTTCCAGGAGTCTTGTTAAACCTCATAAACTTAAGC
This sequence comes from Paragonimus westermani, assembly GCA_008508345.1. Classification (NCBI taxonomy): domain Eukaryota; kingdom Metazoa; phylum Platyhelminthes; class Trematoda; order Plagiorchiida; family Troglotrematidae; genus Paragonimus; species Paragonimus westermani. The sequence continues at coordinate 115 of QNGE01001147.1, read as the reverse complement.
TCCGGGGCCACTTCTTCATCCGACGGAGGACCGTCTGGCATGTAGTAACCGGCCATTCAGGTCCCGTCGTCCACATGGTCAGTTTCAGGCCAGCTAAACTGTCAAGCCGACGCGA
>QNGE01001146.1:145501-186199 GCA_008508345.1 Paragonimus westermani | reverse complement strand
CTGGTAGAGCGCTTGCCGCGTTGAGGCATGCTGTGTCTGTCGCTGGTTCGAATCCAGCCGAAGCCCTGACTTTTCACATTTGGGTCTCATCTAAAATCACAAATCTGCCACATTATTCATTAGTAATACAATTTCTATGCTCAGCAGTGGCGTTGGTGGATTCCAGCGTGAACTGTTTGAGAAATCCTGCCGGGGCAGTCGATCCCCGGTATCATATATGGTTTAGTCATACACAAATAGGTAACCATCACGTAGTGCTCGAAGTAGCAATAATAGGGTTGTGTGAACGATTTTCCCCCCAAGGTCTATGATACAACCACAGAACGCAGATGCTGATCACAGGAATGATCCGTAGCTGAAACACCAATAGTAGTGTACACACGTCGCTAAACGGAAATGAAAAAGAGCAGTCAGGTGATGTGCACGTGAAACAGGAAAATCCGACTGCTAGATTGGTCTGTGTAACTAGTCAAACTCGCATACACACGCACACGATAAAAGTTTAAGATATGTGGAAAATAACAGCAACCTAAGGCCATCGCAACTACAAGTCCATATTCACTTCATACGTACTATAGGGAAGGGTATAAAAAACGACAATTTGAGATGGTTCGATAGCACAAAGACAGCAGATTTGGCTCCAAACGACGGGCGTGTCGTGAGATTATTCTAATCGATGACACCGGCAAAGAAGTCAGGTGGGAATGCATTTAGGTGACGAGCAATATTTGCATTCGACGTTTGGCCATCACGACAATTATACCGCCAAATTGAGTTAGATAATTACTGTTTTCAGTGGTGAGTTCGACTGACTGTGAACTAGGGAAGGTTGAATACATTAAAAAACATTCTGGCTACAGACATCTTCGTCGCCAATCACAGTAGTACACCGATGGTTGACACTGATGCGTAAATACCATATAACCATAGTACGCTGTACAAGCTCTCAATCGAAAGGATAGTTTTCAAAATCCCTACATTCCAGCTAAATCTAAATCAAAACGAACATAATTTGCATAAAACAAACAGTCTGCAAATCAGCTAGTATCCTTGTGACTTTTACTGTTTCACTTCGCTGATTAGCAATAATCCACAGACAACCCAAACAAACATCATTCACTGTAATCGAACGGATTAGGTGTCACCTCTGATGGTTCACGTTAGAAACTGAATGTCCTCTGGATCTAAGACCGGCAAACAAACGCGATCAGTCGTTTCTGCTAGCTGTCTTTGTTTCTTCTGTCAAGTTATCGATCGGCTACTTCGCATTTTACACCATTGAAGCAACGATCCATAAAAAAGGGCACACAGCATAAAAAACGATGAATTGGCTTTCTGAATAGCCGACCTAACCGTCTGAATGCATACCATATGAGAAAAGAGAATGAGCAGGCCTAATTGACCCCAGCGACCAAAAGCATAACTTCCAATCTTCCAGTCGTTAAGTCGCAAGTTCTATTCAACAAGTCCGGCCGAATGCAAGCATCGATGGTGAAAAACTACCAAATACACTATGGATCACAAACCATTGCAATCAGACAAAAAGGTATTCTAACGGCAGTCTTACAAATGTGATCGTAAAACTTAGGTGAGACAGTATGTTGATACTACGGTTGAATTAAGCCGTAGAACACAGCCCTAGCCTTCAGAACACGAGCTCCGATATCACATCTCATAATCTAGTCACACGAGATACGGTCAAACAGGTGCAGAAACCTGTTACTCAATCGTAACGTAATAGTCTAGGTCGGGATTGTATAACTGGATACCTGCGTATCTAGACGGCAATCAATGCTTGAAAACCTTGACGGATTACCAGACACTCTTTGGAAGATACGAAAGGTGTCGATGGAATTGTTGCAATTCACCAGCTGAGCGAGAATCGCAACTAAAACAGTCTTACGCACACCACTACTCAATTACGTATGATGCTCACGTAGTTCGACAGGCAATCGGCCTGTAGTGTAACCAATGTAGAAGCGAATAAATAAATACATAGAGGAAATGAGAACAAAACACACATCAATGAACTGCGAAGTCAATTGATCCAACAGCTTTTGAGCCTTCTAGAAATAGCCACAACTACCAGACCCTTTACTAATAGTAAAAACACATTTCTCATTAAAAGAAAGTGAGTTCGACCAATGCTCCAATATATTCCGAAGTAAGTACATTGGATAACAAACCATTTTATGAAGAAGGCTTTAAGAATAAATTTGTCACAGCTTATAAGTTATCAGAAGTAGAGCTCATCCAACTAATAACCGCGTAAGCTTCGAATTTATCCCACTCGAACAGAACTAGCAAAATGAACTTAATGCGAACCCAAAGAATGCTCTCCGTGCGATTTCGACTGAATGGTTACATTGTTTTCCTCTGCATCCGGAATATCCACGCATACACTATTTTCGGACCTAGTTGTGAGCCAAGCTGAATGAGATTGAAGATGAGATGGATCGGAAATCTTACTGATAGCACATAAGGTATGGGATTCAGAAGAACCTTACAGATTGAAAAACCCTGAAATTGCCCACATACACGTGTATCAGCGTTGGGCAGTTTGAAAAGATTGAAGTCGGTAGTGGAATTCATTGTTAACAGGTCAACATCAATAAGAATCGGAATTATGAGACACTTGAGAAGAATGAGTGAAAGGGAAACCCAACCGCGTACTACAAGAGCACTTTGATGTGCGATAAACAGCAGCAGCACAGAAGTGGAATGTGTCCTCATCTTGCCACAGCGATCAAGCCATCTCAGTTTGAAGTCTAGAATATGCACCTCAAACCTACGCTGTTGTAATCGAATTTGACGGGTTGCTTCACATTGGACACAATTGAACGTCGAAACAGTGCACCTTGCACGTCAAGTGGCTCAGTGTAGATTCAGCTAGCATCCAGTGAATGGATGTTTGCGCTAACTAAAAACATTGCACAATACGGAACTAGATTGGTGGAGGTTAAGATTAAGTTCCCTCTCGTATGTCAATAGTGTACTGAGATTTATGTCAGTTTACACGGCCTAACCAGGTGAAGTAGTGGACGAAGTGACATAACCACTGAGGAGGCTCTTTGTCGTGCATTCTCAACAGCAACAACAATGTCTGTTGCTAAATGAGGATGACAACGTTAGATGCATAGTTTAGTTATGATGAAAAATACGACCATACTATCCAAACTGTTCAGCGAATAACCCGAGAACCGAATTCCCTTGATTAGACATTGTTGCGTAGTTGGGAGACAAGACAAACCATCAAGTAAACAGTGGGACATACCGTTAGGTGAACAGCGGAAATGAGAAAAACGACGGAAGTCTAGGAATTTGCCTTCGTGAACCACCCTTCCATGTTGACTATCAGGCACAAAGTGCAAATCGAATTAAATGTGAGCATGAATGATCATCGGCCGGGCCTATGTAATCCCTGAGGCAACCGATCAGTGAGTACCGCGCCCGTTTCGATCGTTTAAAAAAAACTCAGGTGCCACTTTGCCCCACGTTTTGGAAAACCTGAACTTCCAGAAAGAAATCAAATAATTCACATGGTGGTCTCGGCGATTCCACAGTACGGAAGGAGGAATGAGATTTGGAATTAAGGAGAATGACAGCCACAGGATTGACAGATGTTGGAAAACTACATGCAGTGTGAACGCAACTGCTTTAAGGACGTCCATATCACTGGTACTATGCGTAGTTAGGTCTGTGAGGTCAGTAACGATTAGCTGTTGGATAGAATGAATGGTGACAAAATCCCAATTTGGGATGGCCATCTAATCGGTGTGACGTAGATGAGCAACAGCACAACAGATTCTAGCGTGGACAGCGACAGCATTCTGGAATATTCTTGAATTGGTACCAAACTTTCAAGGCGAATTTCGCTGATTGTGATGTTTGTTGTGTCGTGCAGCTATTACCACCTGATTACGAAAACAACGATACGCATTGTACATTTTGCCATCCCACATAAGTACCAAGCTGATTACCTCATTGTCAACAAATATCTTGTGCAGCGCCGATGTGGACTCTCCTGATGGGCCGTCTAGGTTGCTGAAAAGGAACATATGTGTTGACAATTTTAACAGTCGCACCCACGACAATTTACCAACAAGTATCGTGTGGACGCTGAGCTGTGGTATCAAGCTGACGGATATGACTAAGCTCTCAGACCAGAGAAGTTCAGTCTATTTTGTCAAATTTCGAGGATCCTGCAGTAGGAATTCGTGTATTAGTCCAGCGGGCGTTCATTCGTAAGTCACTAAAGGCGTGTGCTAATTCTGTGGTTAGAATGTACAATGCGTCGGAGAGTTTCGGTGAGGCTTTCCACCAGATAAATCGCGTTCCAGATGTCAGAAGCAAACGGAAGAAGTAAAACATGAATTTCACCACAATCGAAGTCAGTCTCAGGGTCAGTAAAGTTGGGCATGTCACGTGCTGGGCTACCGAAAAGAGAAAACCAGAACAACGATAGCCTGGGTGGCATAAGCAATCTCAACTCCTTGAGAAAACAGTACCCTTTCTACAGGGGAACAACAGTAGTTAAGATAGCTGTTGGGCGATCAGCGTTCTGGCGTTCTGATTGGCCAGTTTGTTGCAACGTACCACGACGCTGCATCCAGCATCCCCGTCGTTTGAATCTGATGCGCATTTAAACAGCAACTGATCGGTTTTTTGACTGACTGGCGCCGACCGACCACAATCCTGTTTGTATCAGCTTGTGTGTGAAATTTGATTGACTGAACCTTCTCCGATCAGGAAGCCGCTCTAGCCCAATCTCATTACAAGCCACAAGTAGGATCCTTGGGTCGAATGTCAATTACCACTAGCACTTCAAAAGGGTGTCCAGAACAGATATTTTGAAAAAGGACTGATTGTGCACGACCCACGAATCACGATAGGGTAAATCAGTACAACGAACATAAGGAGTGAGATTTATCACTAACACGCATTCACCGCGACCTCCAATCCGACAATACCGTACCGTCCTCTGGTTGTATAAAATCGTGACCATGAGCAACACATGAAACCAGACAAACTTATCCAAAAGAAGACAAATTTAGCACCTTACGAACGACATTAGATACGTCGAATCTGACTTAGGATTATGGTTTTTATGGTTAGCTTTACACTATCCTCAACAGTAATAATATTGCAGAGGTAAGATTACATACAGCGTCACTGAGTAGGTAGTCCTTGAGTAAAAACGTTGACGGCAGTCAACCGGAAAAGCGAGTGAATGACTAAAATTCATAACGTCATTCGGTTTGAAAACAATATGAAAGGATTCGATAATGACCAACAGACATCTTAACACGACTGGCAATATAAACGGCTATACCGGCTCTGTGGAGTTTCCATTTCGGAAAACTGACTGAATTCTGTGAATTCCAAGCTCATGTTGCCGCCTTCAGTTAAGACGACTATTGCATCTCATTTTTGCTTGCGAAGGTGTTGAAATGAGTGCGGGCACACAATCCGGAATTTCAAGGTCATATTGAGTGAGTGACACTTTTTGAGTATCAAAAAGCCCGTTAATACTCGTCCTGGTTTTACGATACTGGTTCGCGTGCTGCCTGACACTACCCGGAAGCTGGTGGCAAATAGTATGCCGAGCCGGTAAGGTTTTGTAAGTCATGCCTTGAGTCAAAATGACAACAGAAAAGTTTGGGAGCTAGAGTAGGTGACAAATAAGCAGGCCTAGGTAGTTTGCTTACACCTATCGCCTGGAAGTCATAAAGTCCAATGAATTGTCATTTGTTTAAATTATGAACTGCAACCACACAATTATCAGTAGTCTCAAGTGAACGAAAATTGTAGATGAAAATACATGTCTCCTATCCTGATGAATGGAGGTACGACAACTTAACGAAACCTCACGGGACTTATGATTGTCTGAACGGGTTCCGACTGAATCGATTGATCTGTTGTTGGCGACTTACTGCCGTATTGTGGTTTCCCCTATTTTATTTTGTCACTGAGGCTTTGGAAAGTTGCTGCAGTTTGTATGGGTATTCCAACAGAGTGAACAAGCTGTTGACATGACCTCCGTTTTTGACAGTGCCCAGCAAGGAGAACGCAGTTCTCATGCTAACGACTCTTATGACCCACGTTTGGTTTGACCAAAACTAACTTGAGTTTATATGAACGCCCGTCGACAGCATTGGGAGTGGTGTGTACCCTACGAAGTAACTAATCACATCTTCGTACATGTCAAATTTGGACTGTTATTTTGTAGTCGATTTGAGTCGGTACTTGTGCCCGGGCCCCACAGTCGTTCGGCTACGATTTTCGTTTCAGACTGGCAACGGCGTCATCCCAAGATCCCAATCAGATGTATACTTAGTCGGAGCAAACAAATGATTATGCCCAGGTTTGTGTCAAAAATTAGGGTGGGCTGAACCTCCAGAGATAAACAAAAAGCATTACATGCAATCAATAGAGGTTCGGTAGTCATGACTTGCCATACGTATAACGTTCAGACACACAATGTGGAAAACCAACTTACGCAGCGAACAGACCGCCACCCAAGGCAGATGTACCAGCAGTGGCAGATCCGAACAAAGAGCCACCGCCAGCGGGTGATCCACCCGTTCCAAATAACCCGACGCTACCAGCTGCGAGCGAGGAAGCAGTGAAGGCGGCCGAACCACCAATGCCAAAAGTAGACTGACCACCAAAAAATGGCGAATCACCAAACGTTGGAGGAGAGCCAAATCCAGCAGATGGAGGTGAGTGATGAACAGCGCCGAAAAGACCACTGCCAGCTGGAGCTGGAGCCGTAAAGCTCGGCTTCGATCCAAACAAACTCATTGAGCCGGCACCCGTGGTGGTCGTGGGTGGGGCGAAAGCAGGGGCACCAAACAATCCGGTAGAAGGTTTCGTGGAACCGAAAAGACCTAAGAAGAAGTATACGATTCTTAGGAAAACGAACGCAGTAGTAATTGACACAATGTTACCATAATGAACCATTGATTCATCGAGAAATGTCGGACCTCCCAAAAATGATAGGGATAGTCGACACTATAATTTTAATATTGTCATATTAACTATTCGATTAGGAGCACCACGAGGCGGTATAAATCTGTAAGGTGCTGGTGGTTCAGACAGTACCCGTTAAACCGTGATGGCTCAAAGTCGCTCAGTCAAAATGTGCGTGGTAAAATGACGGGTGAATATGGTTGAAGTAACACCAGGACGATTATTGTTAGATGAGATTTTCTAATAAAAAAGTAAACCATTAGTTATTCGGACTAATTCGGTCGAAATCGCAACAGACCAAGACATTAGTATAGTTACGCATTTAGACGGGCCTGGCACTAATGGAAAAAACAAGACAACAACTAAACTGACAAGAACGTTAACTATCATTCACGTAAATCAATGTCTTAAGAAGAAGTAAGCGCAACATGAAGAACAAGCCGAAAACCAACTCGGCTCTAGGAATCCACAAACAGTGGGACTGAAGATGTCTATTCCTCCCACAACTCAGGGGAAATTTCGCATGGCAGACATTTCACTTTTACAATTTTGGTATGACCATGGATACAGCATACCCTGTCTAATGATTTCCGGGACCATCTTTCTGGTGCTGACATCTGAAATTCGTATTCACCCACTCGAAAGTCATGTAAGAGCACTTGTATCGTAGCTAAATCTTTTTTACTAGGCAGACAGAGATTATCCCAAGCTATCGTCCACAATGGTTATAGCCTTATATATATATATATATATATATATATATATATATAAAGTAGATGTGTTTACAAAATCTTCACTTCCAACGCGAAAAGACGTGACAATAAAAAATATGGCCTGGATCGGTTAAGTTACATATTTCATACAACAAAGGAGCAAACAACGCATTGTGAATTGTTTGGCGTGATCGTTGATGAATGGGTGTGCAGGCATCATATGGTCATGAGTTTTAAAAATCTTGACAATTCTATCGGACGTCATTATCCAGAATGGAAGCATTTTCAGATATGATAGTGTGCCATTGGTGGTGGCATGTTTACACCCGTCAGACTGCTGACTGTGCATTTTAAATTTTGTTTAGATGCTACCTAACATCAGTCACGAGGTTAGTTGCTGTTAGCACATACGATTGTCTGAATCTAACTCTAAGATGGAAATGTGTGTATGTATACAGTCAACGTCGAAACACACCTAACACGGAGCTGCTGAAAAAAGTCAGTCAGAAACACAATGAAAGTTAAACCCTGGTTACACTCATCAAATCAAGAAACTGTGGTAGCTATGTTTTTGTTCTAAAGTTTGGTGGCATGTGATCTATTCCCAAGTATCAACTACGATAAAACTGAAACGGCTAGACAATGTTAAGAGAGCTACTAGATAGGTGAGTACCCACCCTTAAGTAAACAGGCAATTTATGAAGGTTTGAAATCCGAGTTGATTTGAATTAAACGCTAACCACACTTGATAGCAGCTTTCGCATTCCGATAGATCTTTCGGCCAACCCACTTCCAAAGAAAGCACTAGACTCGAATTTCGCTCTTATTAGAGCCATCAGTAGTGCATATCCTCGTCCGAACCCGAGTGCGCCCCAACCCTCATGCTTGTGAGACTAGCGTGTGAATCACAATGACCGAATAATAATGTCCGAACGTTCCACCACAACTTTGTGTGAATAGTATTCAGCTTACTCGAACATTTCGAAGGGGGAATGAACAAAATCGCCTTGTACAATCCGATCGATACCCGTGCGATCAGGACTTCTCAGTTAGGCTGAAGTTAGTCTTCATTGAACGAAATGAATCAAAGTTGTCTTTAGATAACGGTGAAAAGTCTTCCAGCCTAAACAACAACCGGATGAGCAAAATTACATGTGACTGGTTCCATGAATAGATTTGGATAAGGAATCGGAAGACATAAACCACGTGAGGTACTCCGGTGCAACACTGGGCATCTCGATCACACACGGACATGTGACTAAGTTATATTACTCCAACAAGGTTCTGCTATTGGGATACATGGGAACATCCATGTCTGTGTTACTGTTAAAAATTCAACTTGCACGTTTTTTTCAACGAATTTCTAAACAAGTTATCGAAAATCTTCAAATTTGTCACATTGTTATGTCCGAGAACGATACAATCGAAGAAACAGTTGAATACCTCAGAGGTATGTGAAATAGGAAAGGGAAACTTCGGAGGAAAAACTGATGACTAAATATCCACCAGTAATAATAAAGTTACAACAATATACGACAGGGCAAATTGATTCGTTTTCGTTTCGAGTTTTTGTGCAGAAAAGTTTGTACAAAAGAGTGCACAAACGGGGCTTCCAAGTTAGTAGCACGCAACCGAACGAAGGTTGTCCACAAATTTTAAGCATTAGGTACCAGCCATCTAGTCTATGGTTGACAGGTAGATTTGTGGATGAAACGATCATTAAGGAGCTTGAACAACCAGATATAAAGTGAGTAGTGGCACTTCGTTCAACAGGCAAAGTGAACCAAGGGTAAGAAAACACAATTAACCATCAGTCAGAAATCATGTGTAAGTTCACTAGCATGTGTGAACGACCCAGTAAACAGACCTCCACAGACACGGACATCATGAACAGTAAAAAGTTAATTCATACAAACATTGATAATTTCAAAAAGTAATTATCATACAATTCGATGTAATAGGTCGTCATCAAGCAGGACAGTGCACATTGTCATGTATGGCAGATGATAAGCTTCCATACCTAATTAGCACAATTCCAATGCATACTCTTCTCACTGGTCAGAAGTATGGTACAAAGTAAGGGAGGGAATAGTTGAAAGCAACACCAAAAAGCCAATTTGTAGATGCTATTGAAATTCTTATCAGCTTTGAGACAGGGAGAACAGAAAGTGAATGACCAACAAAATAAGTTAATTTTGGATAATCATTATCGCAACTATCCATAGTGATCACCTGGCTTTCAAGCATGAAGAGCAATAAACTTTACCAGAAAGGAAGGAATTACACCGAAATATTGAGAAAACACAGCAAACAGATTCAAATGTAAGGCGTCCTGACATGGTTGCAAAAAGTCCAGATTCTGCAGAAAGAATAACTGAATAATATTTACGTCACTTTGTTGCCTAATAAATTGTAGTGAAATCGAGAAAAACAGCATTTTTAAAACATGCAATTTTGACACATGCAAAAGTGACGCCGAAAAGCAAGAGAAGGCGATTCGTAAATTTCCCATTTCAAAACAAACACGTTGGCGTATGAGTTTACGGGGGTGTGAATATAACTGTGTACGTCTAGAACCACATAACCAACTAGCATAAACAACTAGCACCTTTGCCCAGACGCACCTTGGCCCATAGCTCCACCAGCAGACGGGGAAGACCCACTAGCAGTATTCGCGTTGGAAGGCCGACCGAACACATTTTGTACAGGGCTCTGGGTAGTGAGGCCAGCGGAGCCCAAACCAAAAGAGAAGCCGCAAAATAAGCTACAACGGAACGACAATCAGAATAAGACGAGAGAGGTGAATCACGAACAGACGACGGAATTGTATGATTGGAACCCATCTTTGTTCCGATGAGCGTACGGGTTAGGAATAGCCAGGAATTACTTAGCGAACTAATCCAAGGAATGATCTCGAGAATAAACAGTGCACCAAGTATGCAATGAAAGAAGTAGAAAAAAGGCAGCTGATGAAAAACCCTGAGATAACTTTCACGAGAAAATGGGAACCAAACATCGATCCAGAGTATACGATACTCGAGACCATTTGGATTGGTGGGACAAAAAAATATATACATTCAGTGATAGCGAAGTAAGAGCTAGTTAGAACAAAGTATACAGAATAACAGCAATCCATGTGTTTTTTCGACTTACAACCGGAATTCGGTCGCACACAGATTAACTACTTTGGATGAGCTTCGGAATGTTGATTTGGACGATTTTAGGTTAACTATCATGGTCGTTAGCTACCCTTTATCATCATGGTTCTGTTGCAGGTTTTTCTGCGCCCGTGTCTAGTGGGGCGAGATTAGCCGAGTGGAGTCGACTGAAATACATGTGAACATGAAAAGGGAAAGAGGTTGTTCAATCAACCACCACCGATATAAGTTCAATAAGTTCAATATGGACCGTTCTGCGTGTGGATCAGGTCCAAAAAAGTACAAATAAGTGATTGATGTAAACACGAAATAATGACTACATTTTTTAGTGCAAACAAATGGTATAAAAGTGGACTGAAAGAAGGCAATCGCTTACCTGTTCGCATCTTTCGTCTGATCACTGCCAGCGGCAGGAGTGCCTGATGAAACAGAGTAAAAGGGCTTCAAGTAAAAACACAAAACAGAGATGTTAGACACAACAAAAAACAATACCTTCTCTGAGGGAAAGCCGAATTAAAAGGGAACCAGATGTTTACTGATCGAAATGTACGTATCTCCGCCTCCCGCGGTCACTCAGGGACCATCTATTTGATCCTTATGCGTCTTCGCAGTTTGTTAGGATGATGACAATGTCAGTTCTATAGTGGCCCGCATGCGTTATTGTCGAATTTTCACCACACCCGACTTTTACAACGCACACACAACTGTTGTCGGCCAGATGATCATCGCACCGGAGAGCGGTCAATATGAAGCGCAACAAAGGGGCACAGTGAGAGCGAAGCCCGATTCAGTCTTCAAAAAAAAACACTGGGTATGTATGCGCACGTACAGTAAAAAAAAATCTGAGTATTGTAGATTGCTCGCCTGTTCAGTAAAACAGCAACAAACTAAGGAACAGCGACTTAAAGTTACGACAAATTCCCAAGCCTGAGTGCGTCTCGAAAGTACGCCATAGATCGTCGTGTGGTCTCCAGCTTGACAATCGGTACTGGGACCACTGCGCACAAAGACTGTCAAGTCACTTACAATTCCTGACCACAACACATCGCCTGAAGATCTCATTATTTTGTATAACCACCAGTGCCCCTGATGAATGATACAGCAGAAAATTTGTCAGTATGAGAAATACACGAGCAAACCGATGCACACTTGATCTTCACAACCTCGGCTATCAATAACGAATTTACGGCTTGCACATGCACACGACAACGGTCCATGGAACTGAGTACTCAATTAGTTCACAAGATGAAAGCTAGCCAATGGAGACAATGGCGAATGGATAAAACCTCCGAGTCGAGGAGAGAGATGGACTATGAACAAAAATCCTAATCCATACGCACAGATAGCTAGTAGACATTCTTGTATCACCATGTATGACCACGACTGACGAGTCCACTTAGCACACCCTATTCCTATGCACACCTCATCATTACAAGTCAATGACACAGAAGATATGAAACGGCGTTGACCGTCTGAAATAGGTTATTGACACTTTAAATTGTGAAAATCAACTGATGCAGACGGAATTTTCCACGTAAAAAGTTCTACGTTGTCTGAGTAAGAGGGAGGAGCAGGAGAACTAAGTAAACCAGTACTGTCTACAAACTCAACACTAGTCAACGCCCTACTTGACGGAAACTCTACTTAAAGATCAGGGGAACCTATGCTTCCTCGAGAATAGACTAAGGGGATAGGAGGAACTGGACATCCAAGACAAGAACAACGACAGCTGTTCATAAAATTTGACTATCTCAAGGATGAGCATACGGAGGGTAGAGTGCATCTGTACAGTTCACGGAACACAGCGAAAACCCGCGCTCATGCCCAAAAAACATTACTGACAGTATGTTACAGAAGTATACCGAGGCACCTGTCTATCGCCATGAAAAAAGTTGGTCAATCACAAGTTATAGACTGATAACTGACAGAATGATCAGATAAACTAGTCCGATAAACAGCATAATCCATTTGGAACAAACAGCTTGTATAAAGAACCGTCATCAGCGGAGGATTACCAATAGGTCAGTTCAAGTGTTCATTAGTAATAATATATGGGTGGCAAACGCACCAAACAGTCCACCACTTGGGGCCACTGTAGACGACTGCTGTCCAGAACTGAACGCACCAAACAGTCCACTAGGCACTGTGGCGGTGGTTGCGGTCGACGTTGTCGAGACGATGGTAGAGGGAGAGGTAGCGGGCGTAAAACTGAACAATCCAGAATTGGCAGTTTGTGCTGAAATGTATCCAGAATACCAACTTATAAGACTTGTGTGAAACAACATTTAACAAACCATGAGGTTCGGTAAGAGAAAACCCGCGAATCACAATGACGTATTAATCGAAAGTGACAGAGAGAGTTTCGGGCAGAGCCGTTTGGCAAAGACATTCGAATGACACATCTTAGTAGAAAGTTGAATCGTACAACTCAACGCAATACGGCGGGCAACAGGCTGTTTCAATTACAGTTAAACGTCACATATGCAACGGGCTTACTGGTTGTAGGGTGCCCAAACAAAGTGGCGGGCGCTCCAAATGGACTCGTATTAGTGGTGTTCTGAGCAAATTGAAATAATCCACCACTAGTGCCGCTCGTGGTCGTCGCCACAGTAGACGTCGGGCTGGTAGTGATACCACCGAATAGACCAGTGACGGCTGTTGTGGATGCTGTAGTAGAGGTAGTTTTGAATGTAGATCCGAAAAAGCTACCTGAGAACCCTGTTGTAGTAGGGGTTCCGAACAAACTCATGGAAGAGGATGAGATACCGCTCCCAGAGGCAGTAGTAGTCATGGTATCCTGAGTGGTAGTCGTCGTGGATGTAGTTAAACCAAATCCGCCAAACAGACCTGAAGAAGTGGCTAGAGAAAAACAACGTAATTAGACGTTGATACAGACAAAAAAAATAAAGCATTTGAAACGATTCACGTATTCAGCAACTCGAAATGAATTAGGAGCATGACACGCGAACAAAAACGCATGGTAAATGCGTAACTGATGGGAAATCTAAAGGTTGCATTCCCAAAAAACCAGCTAACCACTTCATTTCATTAACACATCTGACCAGGTGGTCCTTGGGGGACCGTAATAATACACCTGTTCAGGCTCATTCATATATGGACAGTCGTATCCAATGTTCGAGTGGTGCTCTTCGGACACGTCCCACCTCATCGCCCATGTGCAGCTTAGTTATGAGCTACAGCTCAAGCGGTTTTTTGGTAATTCGACGATCTGATCAAGATGGAACATTCAGATAACATTGCATAAATTAGACCTCAATCAAAGACACACAGATCACATTGAACAAACGAAACGTCTGAACTGACTTAAATATATTTAGTGACGTTAAGTTGCAAGAATTGAAGGGATTTCACTCTCCTCACAGACTAGCAAGTGGTGACCGTGCGTCCAATGCAAGCGGTCGAACAAATTATGAAAATGTAATATGCCGTGATTGGACTATGTACTTCGTGCATAGGCTGGGTGCAGGTAAATCGCATCGAGCATTAATCACAGAGATATAACCGTCGTCCCGCCCTCTCACACAGCCCATCATACGTCAGGCCGTTTTGTCCGAGTGACGCTCACTGTCCCAACATGCACATGCGCGGCCACACACTCATCGGCTCGAAAACCCTCCCACATCCGAACGCATGTACGCACGCAGTCGCCATCTACAAACTCAGCCAATTGGAACGCTGCAGCTGGATGTGATGCAGTTCAATCGACACATGGGCACGCATGACGTGGTTGGACACAGCTCGGAACAAGGATCAACACAAATGAGCAGGACAGAACACGGTTCGGACGGGTGCCACTGCATTAAGTTTTATGCACCAAACCTAACAATAGAGATCCAAACCAATGACTTAACGTTTTAGATTAATGATGAGTTGTCGGGGATTTGGTTTAGTTTCAAGTTGACCATCACTCACATTTGATCGCAGCATTCGGATTCAGATATACTTTGCAGCCAGTCTCTTTCGAAAAGACGCACTAGACTCGGGTTTCGCTCTCATTAGAGCTCGTCAGTAGTGCATATCCTTGCCACGGCCGGGATTTAAACTCCGGCCACGCTTGTCATGAGGCAACCACTGCGCCATTGACCTCACATTAGGCACGACCGAATTACCAAATCTGAACGCTCAACCACTCTGGCTTGTGAGCAATGATCAGGTTGCCCGATCGTCTCGAGAGACACAGTAACTGTCCTGTTAACTCCAATCGATAACCCGGCGATTGGGACTTCCGAGACAGGTCGAGATCACTGATCTCATTGTTCACAAGCGAGAGTGGTTGAACGTTCAGATTTGATAATTCGGTCGTTCCTAATGTGAGGTCAATGGCGCAGTGGTCAACACGGTTGCCTCATGACAAGCCTCNTCTATCTGAATGCGAAGGCTGCGATCAAATATGAGTGATAGTCAACTTAACATTTTCACTGATTCTCTGAGATACCGTTATTTGCTAGTGGGTACTCAAGCTATCACTGTTTAGAGTTCAACTACAAAGACCCGTAGGCATTTAAACTGGAGATCGGGAGCGCCGGTCGACCCAACACCGCACCCTTAACTGACATTCATCCAAATGATTGGCAACACTACGCCGTTATTTAGGCTCTGCGCATTTAACAACGACTCAATCGGTGATTTAATATGTAAGAATGCTTGTCCTTTGAAAATATCAAAAGTATTAGTGTGGGTCTTTCCGGCTAGCGAATAAGGTCTGCACAAGCCATCGTCTCATCCGTGTCGATTATGACTCTCAATGGCTTGGCGGTCAACAATTGAAAATCCACAGCCCAAGGTCGCTACGGTCAAGTCTTGCACAATCGAATGTGGATACCTCAAAAAACGGTTTGACAAGTCACCCATATACACCCCGGTAGCGTGTCACACCAGGTTGGTCCTTTAAATTCAACTGTTGTTCAACTATCGGCATACACGTGTTTACGAATGCCATCTGCGCATAAGTGATCCTGATGCACAGCGGTGTCAAACTAGGTTGTTAGCCTGACCAGCATGAAAAGTGGTTGACCAAAACACGAGAATCAGAAAATGAAACATTTGTGACGGCATACTGAAATTATGTTCATAAGCTTGATCTGATTGGAGGGAGATCGTTCACGTTGGCACACAGTTTATTTCTAAGCAAGTGCCACTTCGTCTCCCGAAACAAGTATCAGACGCGTGGAAGATGTTTGTCTCGTTGTAACAACCATCGCAGCATGTACACAAAAACATTGGAAACAAAACTAGACCATCTTGTTCAACGTGCGCAACCAATAGAGTAGGTGCCCGGAAAAACTCAGTGTAGCCTACTTGAAGCACCAAATATCCCAGCCACTTTGGTAACCTGCGGGATGTAAGCAGTCGTCGTGGTTGTCTGACTTAAGGCGGTGGGGCTGAATGCACTGGTAGTGGTCGCTGAAATAGGTTCAGATTGTTTGGGCTCGAGTAGGCTTCCTGAGAATGGAGACGTAGTCAAGGCGGTGGCTGTAGTAGCCACTGTGTTCGTATTGATCGCTGGAGCGGTAGGTGAAGAAACATCAAGGTTTGAAGCACCAAAACTGAATATCGGTTTGTTGGGAATACTTACAACTGATGAGGTTGAAGCTGGAGGAGAAGCAGGAGAGGCAAACAAAAAGGATTGAATAGATGAATTCCGTTTGAAAAAAGCAGGTAGCAGGACGCAAGTAAGTCTGACAATCATGGGGACCATATACAATGACAATTGGTTGACTGGTAGAAAAATGACAAAAATGCGACTTCGAATAGAACAGATCCTGCTACAATTGAAATCAAAAGTGATTCATGTACCTACCTTTAAAATAGCCATACGGTAAGTAATCAAGTTCAAGAAAGTATTCCACTTTCAATACTCACGAATCACTCCCATGACTCATGGGCCAGACTGAAAATCCGAAAAATAGCTGCTCTTAAAGGTAAGTGCCCTTGAGTAGTTTACAGTGTTCATAAACCCAACTTTGTTAGCTTCCGTCAAAATGATGATCTGTTAAAGTAACCACCCAGTTCACAAGAAAACGTTGAAATAAAGTATTCGAAAAACCGTGTGTATCTCGTCTGAGTCCAATTAATTGTGAAAACTGGCCTCCAATTCGATCACACATTGGTCAATGGAATCAATAGTTCCTAAGCGAACGAACAGGATCACACTTTTTAGTGGAAAAAATAGGACTTAATTTCAATTCTACTTAGATATAAAAAGTTCAATTACCATGCTAATAAGGACAACGTTTTTTGAGTGCAAAATGACGCGTAGTAAACGGTTATTTTCATTTATCTTCAGGCCGGTACAGTTACGCAGTGATGGTAAAGTACGACTGAAATATCGACCGAACGGCTTGGTGGGTGAGTACAACACGTCAGTTGGTTGGTCCGCACAGATTGACCATCGACCCGGCAGCCTTGACGCAAACAAGGCCACCGTTGACTTCAGGATGGCACAGCCGCATGGGTTTCCAACTAACAGATTCAACCAGACGATCGGCATGACCTATGTCACTGTTGAAAATCGTATCTAATTCGTCACTGCCCTATTTCAACGGTCCAATAACAGATATACAATCGTTTCAGACCAGACCCATGTGTATCTGATCTTCCATTTGTTACTGTGGGAGAGGTTATATCGGCCGAACCTCACTTCAGCTGCTAAATCCAACCCGGAAACAGTAACCACATTGGGTGGAACATGACCTGTCAGCACAACTATCCTCGTCCATTTGGCTAGAAGTGGACATCAGATGAAAATCGATGAAACCATTCGAGCAGTTCATAGTTTGCCAGGTGACATCACAGGTCCTCCGTATGACAACGCAGTACAGCTGAGGTTATGAGAATCGGGTTACCTCTCCAGTCTCATAAAGCCAGGAGCAGGTAGTTCAGGTGCTGCATCGCCTTGACTTAAAATCAATTCGATCTATGGCCAACTAGCGCGAATCAGCCAACAAACGTGGCACAATGAATCACATAAATCAATTCACCTCGTGCAGCGTGATCGTGAGACTCATACCGTAGATACAAACAGACATTCTGTCGACGTGATCATTCTTTTGAGAGTCTGTGCTTTAGATGTTAACTCATGGAGGCTACACTGACGTTGGATTGAGAATGAGGACAAGAGAGCTAGGTGACGCTAGATCAATATATTGTACCAGGTCTGAACAAAATGTTTCGCCCATGAAATTGACGAGATTAGATCTTACGTGGTTAACGATCGTCATAGTAATCGACAGCATATGTTTTTCGGATAAGTGTCACGACTGAATCAATACAGAAGACGACGATAAACAAATGTATTCAATTATCCGCAGAAAAAATGGAGAACCAACCAGAAGACAGTCAACGGAAGAGTCAGAAAGAATTTGAAATTTTGACAAGTTGTTTCCAGACCATGAAACAAACAGACCAACTGCGTTTAGCCACAAATTCAGCCATGAAAGATGTGGCCCAAGGATACTGACACCAATAAATAGAAACATGGACAGTTCAACGCGAACGTCGCTTAAGCGAGCGCACAAAGTTTAAGTGCTTTGGAGTCTCAATCTATCGATCGCTTCTCCTGTACCCGTCTCACAGTCCTGATGAAGCTCTGGAAACGGTATATGCTCATGTGAGTTGGAAAACTAACAACGCGGAAGGTCTAATATATATGTTAAACAAACAATGTGTTCTAACTTGCCAATCCTTGGTGAATAAACACTTTTACGGACCACAAGATGGCTACTCGAGTATTGCGGAAGCGCGTCCACTTTCGAATCCCAATTATTGTACCATACGCTATCGTTGATTCTGACAACTGTACATAGCTGTGTGATGTTTCGTTTGGTAGATAATGCTCCCAAACCGTACTTATCAGACCGGTCGGGGCTTTAACGGTCAGTAACCTTCTTCTGACTATCAGTGGTTATAGCATACGGGGTAAGCTGCTCAACCATAGTTTTAGTACCTCTGTCACCAGTCGTGAAAGTGAATATCCCTCAGATACACGTCGAATGACTGTGTCGTTGATAGGAAAACCACAACATTTGATGCGCGTGAATTGGGACAGAACAGAAGGCCACGTGGAACGTCTGGCTTTCTGAGGTGCAGGGCTAGACAAGCCGGGTACAACCATTACGAACCGTTTAACCAAAAAACCCAGCAGCCACGCGACACGCCTAAGAACTACTGATGAGTAAACGGGGATTTGATTAATTTCAAGTTGAACATCTCTCACATTGATCGCAGTCTTCACATTCAGATAGACTTTGCAGTCAACCTCTTTCGAAAAAAAGCACTACAATCGAGTTTCGCTCTTACCATAGCTCGTCAGCACTGCAAATCCTTGCCGCGGCCGGAACTAGAACTCCGGCCACGTTTTCACGAGGCAATCGTGTTGACCATTGCACCACTGACCTCACATTATACACGACCGAATTATCATGTCTGAGCGCTCGACCTAACCCCGGGCGTGGCAAGGATATGTACTACTGACGAGCTGTAATGACAGCGAAACTTGAGTCTAGTGCTTCTTTTCGAAAAAGGGTAGCTGGAAAATCTATCTGAACGCGAAGACTGTGATCAAATGGGAGTGATGTTCAACTTGAAACTAATCACATCCCCGACTGCTCATCAGAGGTCTCAAATGTCGTCTAGCAAATTGAATGAGATCGGAGATTTTCACCTGTCTCGGAAATCCTAATCCTGAGGTTATCGATTCGAGTTAACAGGACAATTACTGTATCTCCTCTCGAGGCGACCGAACAACCTGATCACTACTCACAAGGGAAAGTGGTTGGGCTTTCACATATGATAATTTGGTCGTGCCTAATATGAAGTGAATGGCGCAGTGGTTAACACGGTTGCCTTATGAAAGCGTGGCCGGAGTTCTAGTTGCTACGAATGACGAATTTATTAGGTGAACTCGCTAGGCCCAAAAAACAGCGGTAGTGCGAAGTAAGAAAATCGTGCTATACGGTAAGATGAGGCAGTCGATGGTCTCGTGCGACTTGTCAACAAGTAAATCATAAAGAGCACTAACCAAACCTTGAAGCGGCTTTTCGAAATGAAGTCCGTACAGGCGAGCTCCAGAACAGACAAGTTCGGATAGATCTAGTCGGACTATGTGGAGTAGAGGCAAGCTTGGATTGTCTCTATCAAAAAACTTAATTCTCCAGATCGATTCGTCGGACGACTGATGGAGTTCCCGAGTGCAGAACCCCAGGTGCGCCTAAATGCTCAAAAGACACACCGACGTATCAGTGAGAGATTAACCCAGGTTAAGGGTACAGTGATTAGGCTATTAATATACCACAGTAACCATCATTCACCATTGCAGATGCAACAGAATCCATATGAAACACTGAAGGAGTACTATTAATAGCGGGTAGCATATCGGCAACCTACATGAACAGTTGGATTAAAAAGTGTTCTCACCTGACTAATTACCCAAAACACAACAACGCCACAATCACAGTCATGAGGTCACACCATCCCGTACAGTCATACAGAACGTAGTGTTCTCCACAAGAAGAAATACTTTTACGAAGTACAAAAACTTCGCGCTATCTACCTCAATTGAAGAAAAATCACCAAAAGGAATAGAAACACATGTTGGGAATTTAAAAGGGCGCAATCCACTCTAAAGACAAAAAAAGCATGATAGTCTTTTTGCATCAAACCGAGCTAAACAAAATAAATCTCTTTGTGGGCGACATTAACACATTACTCTAGAAATCTGACCCGCATCGGCCAAAAAAGTCTCAGATTTAGCAAGTAGCAATTTCGTTCGCTGAATCACGCCAAGCCAATAACCTGCAAACAAACGTCGGAAAATGATATCAATGCGCTTTACAAATAACGAATGTGTGGTGAAAGTTTACTCGATTCACCACTTATCCAAACGCAGAAACAATAGAAGATCCGACAATGGGCCAATCTAAATGTCGCGTCAATATGCCGAGTACGGATTGGACGAACAGTTTCGATGTTATGCCTTCCGTTATTCGCCACTTTGTTTGTTCCATATTGCACCAATTAAATTACAGTTTGTAACTTTGCATGTGCTAATACGATCAGCCAATGACGGACTGTGATTTCTTTAGTGCTGTTGTGCATCCAAAAATTCGGTTTCTCATCTCATGATTAACAACTACTTACTGCTACCAGTATCAGGTCTTCTTATTGCTTGCGTAGGAGGTTTCAATTCAAGTACGATTTCTAAGGCTATTCAAAGTCCTCAATTCCGAGTATCGCAGACTGATAAGTGTTGGTGCACTGACGACACCAAAGATATCGAGAACCAGGAATTGGAGAAGCAATTTACACCTAATCAAATCTTAGAAACTGCTGAAACCAGTAGAATATCTGAACAACACTTTCTGAGGTGCGATTATCTTCCTTAAATTTCCCTCTCGTAACTCTGTCCTGAGCACAGATAGAACAAACAATGGTTATGGTGTGATTCTGGTGTTCAGGGGTTTCTGAGTTCGAATCGTGGATACTGATCCATGATTGGGCATAGACTGACAGCAGTCTAGATAGCATACAACCAGAAAATAGCTAAGGATTTGAGGACTACTAGATTGTCGTTTAATTTTTATCTTTTAGAAGTTACCGGTGACTAGCTGATTGTGTAAGTCTCTAACATTGTATAACGGCTGGTGTTAGGGTTAGAGTAAAGCAGACCCGAAGAACACGACTCAGTTGACATAATTTTGATACTTCCAGTCACTACTACGATGATCTGTGTGGGGTTCAAAATATACATTCGCCCACCGGCGCGGATGCAAGGTCGTTTATTCATACAGAAAGACAAATACTTCACACAAAATCGCAAAGTTTTCCCACTGTTTACCATAGTTTCCACTTCCGAACTCGAGGTCAATCAAAAGAGGTTTCGATTCGTGTTATCCGTTCACCGTTAGTCGTATCTATTATTCGTGTACAGGTCCAACAGAATCCGGTTATAACAGTTAGTAAATGTTGCAAGCTGCTAGCGAGGGTCACTCGATATTGCACTTCTATTCAGATGATTTACAGTACATCAAAACGCCAATAACAATTTTAATGAGACACCAGTGTGAATTATGAATACACTTCTAATCGTAGCTTACTACACCTACACCGATCGGATTCCGTGGGATTAAAAACTCGCTCTCCCGGGAAGGTCAAGTACTGCACAAAATCCAATAAAAACAACTGTTTTCATCACGTTGTTCTCCCTAAGCAGGTCTGACATGATTGCAGCCACAGAGTACAAAACCTTAGTCAATACGACCACCATACGGCCACCACATCAAGGTCGATGAAACGATAAGACAATAAAAACCCAATCGTAAAAACGTTGACGGGCTCTCTCATAGCACACAAGGACCTGCTTCACAGTTGGATGGTTGGAAACAGTGGAGAGAAATTGACTGTTGAAATCAGGTCAAACCGATGGGCAATGTAGACGAAATTGAAACACGAAGATAAAACAAGTCGAACAGCAACGAGGCCTCTAACAAACCAGCAGCTGCAGACTCCGCTTAAGCTGAAGCAATCTGACGGTGAACAGCTCACACGTGAGCCAGTTAACGTCGCATCGCAGGAAGCATTAAAATGACTTGAGGAACTTAACGGTATGCTTCTCAGATGCAACAGCAAGATAGAACGAGTAACTACATTGTTAAGATTACAGTTTATGATTTCACCATGCCGTCAGCACATGGTAAACTCTGAGTCTCATTAAACCCATGAAACACCATGAGTGTGCCTAGCATGTATCTACCATGAAAACCATCATCATCATCATCGTCATCATCATCATCATCACTGATAGCAATACATCAGCGGTTCACACTAATGCTTAACTGCCACACAACCATGAAGAAACAGCAAACCCTATATAGGAAGGGAGAGAAGGAAAAAGAAGGGGACGGGAAAGGACCTAACTACTGAAAATGACTACGTCCATATTCAAACATTCAACATCAAGGTGCCTACACCTTGCAAACAACACAACCGAGCTGCAAGTGAGAGTAAGGCGTCATCAGCGAGACAGCTTCCTTACGGCTTTCACTGCCCCGCGTCATTAAATGCACTCACTTCACAGACAGCTCGGACAAACAACGACAACATTCACGCCACTGAGCTCGATTAGCCGCCATCTCACCTAGTGTCTCCAACCACCGACTCTGTGAGTCGCGAGGACCCCAGCCCGGGAGACGAACACGACCCACGGTGGCCAACCCCTTCGTGAACGACTTCATTTCCCTACGCCAGGTCATCATCTGTCCACCTCGCACCTTACACCAGTCGGTCGCAGTGTCAGCGAACAGGGCTCGGTGTGGAAGACGACTAGCTGGCATCCTTAATACGTGACCTAACCATCTAAGCCTGTGCAAACGTAGAGACTGGAAAAAAGAACACGTTTGGCAATCACTACCAAACACCCGCTTCCTAACCTCTTCGTTACTTACACGCTGGTGCCACCCGATACGAGTGATTGAACGCAGACGGCGGTGGTCAAATACTCGAAGACGGTTCACGTCTTCTACCCTGAGCGGCCAGGTCTCGTTGCCGTAAAGTAATACGGCCCTCACCGTTGTCTTATATACACGACCGTTAAGCTTCAGAGAAATACCCCTCTGTCGCCAGAGACGCCTAAAATTAGCAAATACAGCCCTAGCCTTAGAGATACGCGCTTCTATTCCGTTCCCTACACCTCCACCGCTGCTGATGCAGCTTCCCAGGTATACAAACCGGTCAACAACCTCCATCATTACATCATCTAACCTCAAATCTACGTGGTCACAGCAATCCTGCAGAAGCACCTTGCATTTTGAGGCTGCAAAGCGCATTCCGAAGTATTTAGCAGAACGCGAAATAGCGTCCAGCATTACCTGTGCCGATTGAAAGTTGTCAAACACCAACACCTTGTCGTCAGCATAATCAAGATCGATCAGTCTTTCACCAGGTAGGAGGTCCACGCCGCCATCTTGTGAGTGTCGGAGACAATCATCCATTATTTCGTCTATGACGAAATTAAACAAAAATGGTGACAGCGGACAGCCTTGACGTACGCTGCTCATGGTGCTAAAACTGTCAGACAGCTCACCGTAAACCCCAACCTGAGCTGAGGTATGGGAATAGAGTATGAAAACCAACAGCTTATTACAGTAAGCCAAGGTATTTTGAAACGTATGTAGCAGGCTAGAGACCGAGTTCGATTGCTAGTGTCATTCAAAGCTCTCGATTTCGAGAATTTTAAAACTCATCACCATGAGCAACACAGCCATCATCCTGGATGGCACACCAGACATAATGGACTGGATGTTAAGTGATAAACACTATCACCAAGCGGGTTAAAAATGAACAAAAAGAGGAATGATGGATTTGAGAAACAGGTCATTAAGGAACAAACAATCAAACCCTCCACACAATAAACAACGTGTCACTAACCCGTAGACGTGGAAAACGGGGAAACCATTGTGGATGTAGTTGCAGCAATCGCTGTGGTCCTCCCTGTTACCGAAGTGAGCGTTCCAAAGCTGACTGAGGCGACAGGAGCGGAAGGAGTACTCGGAAGGTCATGCGTCTGACCGAATGAAATACTCGTCGACGGAGACGAGAAAAAAGAGAATGAGTTCGTCCTTGTACTGGCTGGTGGGGCGTTCGATGTGACTGAAGCAGTCGAAGCAGATGTGGCCACGGTGGCTGACGAAATTAGGTCCGTCAGTTTAGGGAAGGGCATCGGAGCAACCGCGGTGACCACTGAGGCTTGACTAGCTGGATTAGAAAAGGGAGATATGTCAACGAATCTAATCAGAGAAACAGCTCAAAATATTATAAGGTAATCGTTGCCCAAACTTTCCAGTAAATAACGAAACTATGTGGGTCTGATAACTTCGGTTAGCCTGGTGTGTACAAAAAAGCTGAGGTAATCGGAAGCCTTGCCACAGAACTAACTGTCGTCTAAGTTGTCAAGAATCGGGAATGATTTAGTTGGTACGCCCAAGTGTCGTTGTGAGTGAGTTTTATAATTTTGCCGGTTTTACGCTAGAGATTGATGGGGTAAATCAAAATGTTAAAATCCTACAACACACGTTTTTTCTCTACCATGATGAACAGAATAAATGGAACTCAGAATTTCATATAAATAGTCACTGAGTGTGCACACGTTTCAAGCCGAAGTAACTTCGTTAGATCAGGCATGGGGTTGCACAATTTGCCAGTATTTATCAACAGACCTCGATGGAAGTAGTAACAGGCACTGCGAAAGCAACTGGTCATTCGGACACAGATTAGCAAACTATGCAAGATACTTCTTACGTGTCATCAGACCCTTCTCACATCACGAAGAAAATAAAATCACTCACTTTGAGAACCAAGAGTGATCGAAGATTCCTGTATTGAAGTGGTGATCCCCGCAAACGTATGCGGTACGCCCAGCACAGCGGTTGTGGTAGTTGCCGTTTCGACCACGAAACTAGAAGGCGCATTAGACATCGGTGAATTTTGGCCAGGTGAATTTAAATTCGTAGACGGTGGCAAGAGTTTCTGCAGAGTAGGTGAGACGAGTGAAGCGGATGCTGCCTTCGTGCCCAATAAAAACGACCCAGATGTACGCGGATCAGCTGCAGTCGACTTTGCCTCTTGACCGATCGAGATCGGAGAGGTAAACGTAGTCGGAATAAATGCATCCAATTTCACACCGCTAGCTATCGGTTGCTGCAATGAGGCCGGAATTACTTGAATGCGAGGAGGTGTAGAAGACGGCGTAGTAGAATGTGTTCTAGTTGACCGGTCGGAGTTCAGAAACTCTGCGTTCGGTAAAGCGAAGCTCTTAATAGGTGGACTATTGACAGAGGCAGCTGAAAACAAAAACCAACAGTGAGTGGTGCAGATAAAAAACTGAAATGGCATAAAAAACGCACATTACTAATTCGGAGAAAAAAAGGAACATACCTTGACCAGAATGATTTACCAACTGTTCTAGCTTCAGTTGCTGCGGGTGGCTAACCAAAACTGGAACGTGAGGAATGGTAAAGAGATATGAGAAAGTAAATCAAGAACGAAGGGCGTGCCACAGTAATTCATACGGATACACAGAATGATAAATAGGAGGTAAGAAAAACAATACAAGGCATGGGGCAACAAACGTGTCCCGGTGGTTTCCACTAATCCTCATTATTTACAAGAATGCTATGGCAACCGATGAAACGACAGAACTACGGAATGGGAGCAAGAAACAAAGACAAAAGCTGGTTCAATTGTTAAGTAGGGTGATGGCCTTCACACATACTACCCAAATGGAACATAGCTCACTGGGTAACCAATAAAAACCAAGCGTAACCATAGGAGAAGTTTATTCCAGCTCAGTTCACTAGATGCACACCTATAAGTCATAGACATCAAAGTCAACAGCAATGTAACAGTGAATCATATCTAATGCAGTTACATAATTCTGAGAAGCAGCGTCGTTTTACGGACGCAGAAGGTGAAACGGGTGAGACCTGATCCCTAAAAAACCCAAGTCCAAAATCAAGCAACCAACGTCGAGATGCTTGCGCAACGCAAAAAAAAACAAGCGACTTGTAGTTGAGAGTACGTGATCTACTTACTAGCAGCTTCCACTGCCTGGCTTCACTAACTATCAGCGCGTCAGAAATGATGCAGTCAAACAACGATATCCTTTGTGACAATCGATAACCCATTGACCGAAACAAACGGGGATGTTTCTACCCATATGTCAGATGGACGACAGACGCCCAACTAATGGCCGATTTTATCTCCCTTTACCAACTCATTGTTTGACTAACACTTATCTTACGCCAGTGAGATGGGGACTTGACAAATGCTATGTGGTAGGGTGAATCATGAGTGAGTGTTCTTACTACACGGCTTGGCTGATTAAATTTAATCGTCTTCAAGAGGTAGGTGAGTGGACTTGATCGATGACCATCGCCAGTGATCTATCGTCTAGCGTCCAGGCTGCCTACGCGCTGACAAGATCTAATGTGATGGTATGGGATAATTCGTTGTAACCATATTCATCAAATGAACACAAATACCACTGTAGAAAACAGCAACTGTGTTGGTAAGCGGTCACAAGCGGCCTAGGGTTTAACTCTGTTAGAAATATCTCCCAAAAGTTAACACTTTTGCAAGATGTGTAAATCACATGAAAAGGGGATAAAACCCGAAATGATCACTTTCACAATCCGAACTACGACTTCTTCACGGTTAACACTACTTTGGCAAGTTACCCTCCAGGCACACCTATTCACGTCACACTTAATGATGTAAACTCGAAGAGTAGTAGTCTCAGCTCTCAACATTTCGACCACCCTTGAGAACAAAAGAGTGGCAGGTGTTTACAAGGTAAGCACATGCAATGAACAAATCAACAAGCCCTCACCAAATTGTGTTTAGTCCGTTGTTACTTCTTCACTCAGTCCGAGATGCAATACACAAATACGACCAAAGTGCATTATAATGGTGTTACCGAGGTGGACCGATGAACAGCAAACACGACATCGTTACGGTGGTGGCATTAAAAGTACCATAAGATGCACCAGCTGCTTTTGATAAACCACTCCAATGACAGTCATATACACAGGCAAAATAACAATATCGGGTACCTCCACTGTGTAGGATGCTGTCGCGCTATTAGAAAGTGAACCTCCGATCGAAATTGTGGTTCATCCTGAGCTCAGCTGGAATTGGAGGCGATCATTTCGAGACACAACATAACGTTCTCATCCAGAGCTGATCATTTACTAAGCGGCGATCATATCGAGGGCGTATGATTACACAAGCATACGGCTGGTGACGTCCGTTTCCGGATTAGACTGTCACAGTGACCGAAGCCGAAGGATGCCTTTGCGTAACTGCCACTACAGGTGGCCTCCGCTGCACGAACTGTGGTTTCATACACACATCGTAGCCAGTGTAAGTCCGAAGGAATAAGGTCAGGAAGTACGTGAGTGGAGGTCTTTGTGGTCTAGTTGGTCAATGCTGGTCAGCCAGATAGTAGGCTAGTAAAAAAAACTGAAACTCCCACCTCCAAGAAACAGAAAAAACATAGAGACCGAAGTTGTGAGGAGACTGAATGTATAGAACAAAAAGCATTTGGGTAAAGGAGTGCGTATTACTCCGCATTCTAGGTAAAATTAGGGGGAAAATATGTTCAGACTAAGAAACAAGCCAAACCTTCAGTGTATAATGCACAAAAGAACCCACGAGTCAAGTTTCTGAAAGGGAGAGGGAGTGATTCACCGAACGATGGGGGTCGTTGGGTGGGACGAACGAAACATGCACGCACGCACACACACACAAAGCAACTACAACTTGGTACGTACGTAGAGGGCTAGCGAAAAACTGAAAAATAGCAGGTTTCCCATCAGTTCAAAACACAACAGGCAAAAGCCATATTGGTCCATCCAACTCCATCCAAACGTGAAAACCCAAAAGATCGTCCAGTAAGAAACGTCCCATGAAGCACATTTACGCTGATTACAAATGTACCCAATGTATAAGTTCAAACACGGTCAAGTTAGACCCGCTCACCTCTTTCAGTCGACGACGGTGATGATGCTTCACACTCCGGTTTCACCAAGGCATCCTCGCTACCAACTACTTGATCCACTACGGGACAAACTAGTGGAGCATGAACCGTGTTCAATTTGTAATTGGCGAACAAACGATACAGAGCAAGATCACGCTGCACCAACGACTGGTAGGCTGGGCTGCTATTCAAGTCGTTGCGTAAGGCAGTCTCATCTCGGCTCCTATCTACAGGTCTAGTGGAGCTTCTGTGGCTATATCGTGAGGAAGAGGTTCGTATGGAAGATTCCAATTCGTCGCCCTCTTGATTCTGCAAACTCGTTGTCAACCGAAGTCGTCTGAAGCTTTCCAAAATAGACTTGACCCGACCGTTTTCCGCGCATAACAGTCGTTTAGTGGTTTCAAGAGCTGACATAAGCTTCGAGGACGGCAAGTTATCAGACCTGAGAATCATGATTTAAAGGCAGTGAGCAGTACGTCAAATAAGACAATCAAAATATCACCACGAGCACGCAGAGAAATTTGCACCACTCAGATCAAATCCTCGATTAGTACACTCAAAAATTATCTGGGTCTTGTTGAAATGATGAGACAAAAAAAAACTGGATACAGAAGCCGTGAACAAACGTCAGCAATAACCAGTACCAATTGAACTCACTGGCTACACGTTAGGTTGGAAAGGTTGCTTAGAAATAATGGAGTTGACAGCTGTGTAATAAAATGGCTGCAATTACCTCAGCCAACACACCACGCCGCATACCAACAAGTTTCCCACTCGCGGCATAACAGTGAGCAAATAAGTCATACCCGTATCCTACAAACATGTTTGCCACCGCAGGATGGTCGCCAACTTGTAACCAAAGGGGAGTCCGTCACAGTTCTGATCTTGCAGTATGCTGTTCCTGCGGAGAGGATAGAAACTGCTTATTGCATCGTCATCGTCGTCACAGCACCTAGTCATCAAGCGCTCATTAACCGCTCGCATGAAACTGGATTATTTAGCGCACACCAACCACCTCTCAGGGTAGTTTACCTGGGAGTGTCACTCATAAAGGTCTGTTGCGGACGGGCTCGGTGAGCAACCAGTAGTAGCAGACGACGAATGTCTGAACTACAGAGTTTAGCGGGCTGAGGGCCGACAAACGAGTTGCGCAACAAAAATACTGCAACTGTTTGACAGAACACCACTACAGCACAACTGTTTCCGCAGAACAAAGTTCCACCTGCATCAACGGCATAAGAACTTCTTCTTGTCACAGGATGTCATGGACAAACTGTAAATCAGAAGACACTTTTGTAAGATATCCGCACCAAATTTAGTACGAAGTTGAACAGTTCGGCGTCGTGTTTAACGTGTTATTGATAAAAAGATTGGGAATAACACAAGGTTACGAGCAAGTTTTAATACTCTACGTTTCAACCACCTCGGGTGGCCTTCCTAAGGAGTGTTGTAATCGATTACAACACTCCTTAGGAAGGCCACCCGAGGTGGTTGAAACGTAGAGTATTAAAACTTGCTCGTAACGTTGAGTGATTCCCAATCTGTTTATCAGCAGACACTTTAGTCGAAGCTACCGAGTATACACTCACCGCATAACACGTGATTACTTTTCTGCTTAGCTAACACTGTAACATTATGCCTACATATGTACTTTATTTAGCGAATTTAAATAACCAGTTGTGCCAAAGAACTGCCATAACCTACGTGCATGCACGTGTAAGCGAAGGAACCTCACCTGTAATCAACAGGTTCTGATGGGTTGGTCGGAGTGTGATTGGGTGCGGTTACGCGGCCAGATAAAAGCGCCTTCGGAGATAAGACCGCATCCAATTGAGCATCCAAATCAAACAAACTTGACTCAACCAGACGAGCTCGGCATTTCACGCGACTAAGCAGACGTGCAGCCTCCGGATCCAAGTGACTAGTTAGCAAGGGAATCCAATCGCCCCCAGCACACAGACGCAATGTTCGGCGTACCTTCTCTGCATACGCAACCGAATTGGACAGATCTTGTTTGCGCTCCTTCGCACCGTTCTTCAGCTCACGCAAAACCTAACAGCCGGATGGAATGAGTATGTGATGGAACAGAACTATATAAACGCAATAGCAAAACACATGTGAACAACAATGAGCTTACTTGATCCAGTGCACTTAGGAATAACTCGGTATCGTGCAAATGAGCTTCCGTCACATCAATGCCGGTGGCTTCCGAAGATTGTGAACTCATTTGAGGTCCATGATTCATCAACTCGAGTAGATCACGCCAAGCAGAACGGCTTGCCTCGGCTTCTGCGTCCAATGCAGCAGTGAACTGAGTTGAAGCAACATGAATGGACTTTGGAAGTTGTACAACACCATCAGCTGCCGCAACAACAGCAGGTGAGACGGCCTGCGATGATGTGGTTGATAGCTGATTAGAGCGTACCGATTCGGACATGACCCTTGATTCGGTTGAATTGCGGTTCCCGGCCGATAGATCAAAGGAAGTAGCGTTTCTAGATTCAGAATTCACATTGTTGACAGTTGTAACGGCTAACGCCGTTTTGTCTAAACCAGGTGAAAAAGAATATACGAAGTAAAACAGTCTCATATTCTTACAGTTACGGCGTTCACCATTTTCAGCTTACAAAGTGTGTACAGAGCAAACGCGAGAGTGACGTAACCGCACGCTTAAGTAGCGACACATCTAACGGTAAATAGCGCAGATCGCCCTCAAATAGTTGACCACCACGTTGCATCAACTAGTAAGTAATGAACGGGTTAGAAAGCTAATACTTGACATCGGAATTAAAACGAGCACTGCACACCGATATTTACACTGAGTCCACAAAGAAAGAAAGTTAACAAGTTGTACAGTGTAGGTCGTGGTCTCATCCCCAACTGGGGACGATGCGGTTGGAGGTGGCAATCAATCGGGCTCAATAGTGCGATTACTAGCCTTGTAAGTAATCAAGCAATGAGAGCAAACACTGCACTATTCTTGCAACTCGGTTCCCTGTTTACAAGATGTAGGAAACATTTTGGTATTACTTGTTTGAATGTAGAGGTGTCATGAATTAAGTTCCAACCGTTCTTCTTCTTCTTAACAAATGAAATGGGACTGTGCTTTTTAGGATACTATGATAGCCAAAAATCGGCATTAGCTACCGATCATTATTGTCTGGTCGCACAGCCACGATTGTTATTAAAGTGGCTTCATTTGTAACACGGAGGTATTAGAAAATAACGAAACCAAAATTTCCAATCTGGGTATGAAGTCGTTTGGCGCGATTGACATGAACCATAGGCAATGGCTGTTTGGACTGTATCAGAGACAATAAACACGACGAAAAGTACTTAAGTAGTCAATGTAAAACTAAAATTATAAACTAACCAATTCAAACACATCGATAACGATTGATTTTGACCTAGCATTCCAATAACTGTGCATGAAAACATACCATTCGTGGCTGGAGAAGTTTTGTTTGGAATACATGAAGCGCGAGCGGCCGCAGAAAGTGATGGAAGTGTCACGGTTACAGCAGATTGATTTTGCGTGAGAACAGCGATTGGCAAGGTTGATTGCGCAATCATAGTGGGCTGCGGTGGTGTTGGTGTTGGAAGCGGTAACGGCTCGGGCAGTTTAGCGGGAACAGATAAGATTTTCTCGAACTTGTGCAACATAAACGGACTCAAATGACCGTTCGTGAGTCTAGCGACCAAGTAGGCGCTAACTGCCCCCGTGTTCAGTCCCTACGAGAATGAGAGTGGTCAGTTGTGAAAAAAAGTAAATAACTTCGTAAAATCGGCGGAATGGTTATTAGCAAACAAAAAACAAGGTAAAACGCTATTTTCCCTACTCCGAAGGAAGGAATGTATGGTTCCGTTAGACAGTGGGGGAGCAAACATGGTTGAATGGTGCAAAAACGATCCGCTGGTGGACACATGCTTCAAACTGCATATACCAAAGTGTCATAGGCTGGATGAGACAGCTGTAGAATAAAAACGACTTATTTCACAACTACGTGGCACAACAGTTAGCAATCCGCCTTTCAGTCAAGTGAATGACCAAAATCACGTGCTAAATCTCGTGATATTGACATAAATTCTACTGAATAAATGATCATTGAACTCCTAACACCGAAACCAGTCACTTTAGGAACAGGAGCCAAAAATGTGTTGGAACGGGGGTTTTCCAATTTGACAACCAACATTCAAAAAATCTACCGCCACATTTCATCAAAACTAAGCGTCACGTGAACAGACACCACTAGTTTTCTGAGACATCTGCATGTTTGTTATCAACCAACCTAAGACAACGTTTTGGCAGTCTGACAACCGCTAAATCGACGACGGCCCTGCGAGAACTCAGCCTGCTTTCAGACCTACGTATTAGCAATGTTATAATATAGCTGTGTAACCTCAGTCTGGGTTCCCAAGAAATAACTTTGTATATCCCTTTCGATTTCTGTGACCCTAGACATAAAGACCACCTAATACGATCCGCAGTTTGGATTTTTACGCTGCTCTCGGGGAAGCGCAACACAATTTGAACAAAACCAGCGGCTGTTAGCACTGTTTATTGTTTACTCTCAAAATTTCATGACATCTCGATTGATGGTTTGAATCCACCAGAAAGCGGGCTGGTAACCTTCGTGTTGATGCTCTGATCAATCGGACTACCATCGTCATCATATCCGATGAACATCGCTTGAAACAACGGAGATCAAATGTTACGCCCTATGTGATACTCACAACACCAGTAGCTGAGGAGGTAGAAACTTGACCCATAATTGTTAGAGAGCTCCTTCTTTCTTCCAGAAACGCCTCTATCCCCAGATAAAAAGACTGACCAACCAAGGTGAAAGGGAATTCCCCTTCACAATCTTGAAATCATCGCCCTGTATACATATACACGGTATGTTTTGTCCTGTAACCAAGATGTGTGGATCGGAATAAGGCAACTTTTGTCAACTGTATTTCGGATTGTTGTGGAAACAATCAGCAGGATCCGAGACGTTATACATTTGAATGAGGGTTTACTGTGTTGTTCATGTCAAAGTGAGGACTTCAAGTTTCAACATAATGTGATTTTTCCGAAGTTGGTCCAGCGTACTCTTCTGGCGTTTACAACAATAATACGAAGGGTGCCCTTAGTTCGAAACCGGTTTAGACTGTCACCTATGCCTAGTGAGTGACCCAAACAAAAAAGAAACCGGTCGCGGTGAGTGTTGGTGGAACAGCACCGAAATAGGGCAAATTTAACATCATCAGTTATGTACATACTTTGCTCAGCATAAAAGTACCCTGAATCTGGCGCAAGTCCGACGGTCAACATTGCTTCAAAGACGTGACTCAGCCAGCTGATTTCTGTATCCGGACCATCAGACCTGCTAACCATCATGAGCACCACTCAGCTGGTAGTCAGTGCGGCTTTCGCCAGTTGGTTGCAGGTGTCAATCAGCGAAGAACGTCATTCGCCTGATCACTATTCTGTTGTGGCTGAAACTGCAGCGCCCTAAATACTCTTTGGCTGGCGCCGCATCACTGGACTTTCCAATGGTGGACAGTAAGTTGAATTCCATTACGTCTCCTCAAAGTGCAGTGAAGCACACCACGCCAGCAAATGAGGGTTGAGCAACTAAGGCTGTGTCCAACCAGAGCTCGATGTTGTACCGCAAACCGTATCTCCAATTTTTTGCCTCATTCGGGTGATCCTTGACCTATACCCGTATCTTATGCTCCGTTCTGCTACGCCGCGAATGAATTCAGTTAGTTGCCCTACCGTCATTTAGGATGCATAGACGTGTAAAACTCCAGTGAGCTCAGACAGTCAGAATGGACAATGTGTGAGCCCTTAACCAGGTGCCACCTCCAATGCGGGACAAACAGTCATTGGCTAGTCGATCAGTCGGCCACGCTGTGGGGGGAAGCCTCAATCCAGTATGGCGGCAGTCTCCATTGTTGAGCAAAAACCGCACATGGTTGGGGCGTGTTAACATCTATTTGCGTTGCCCTGGGTCCAGGTTGTATTTTTAAGAAAACATGCTATTTCTTTGCCGTACTACAGGAATTCCGAGGCCTATTCAACCGACCGAACAATGCCTTTGGATATATAATAATTACTACAGAAGGATTGGTCGCAAAGTCAATTCACAGGGAAAGCCGCCATCAACTGTGAACAGTGTTCAGATCACATCAGTGTTCACATGCCAATAATTTCTCAGCAATTGACAACGGTTACCACAACTAACCACTTTCAACAGCAGTTATATTTTGAAATTATATTGCTAAAGTGAAGAAAGCATCAGCACACAGAAACGGAGAGACCACATGTGCTTAGTAGAAAATTACTATAGAATCACGGAACTATGAAATGTGAATAACGTATAGTGCCGAACGCATCGTTATTTGGTCATACAAATCAAACGGGTCAAAAGAACGTGGTTGTACGTAATGCCCGATAAAATATGAGGAAAGTATTTCAAAGAGATCACCGCTGGCAGGAAATCTTTGGAAATTTTTTAAGCAACTACTAAATACAATGAACGAACGAAATGAACAAAAAAAGAAGGTACACCATAACGATCAGTCGGATGCCTGATTACATTGAGTTAAACGAGCATACATGGGCAAATGGGAATGTCGAAGAACACACTGACACCAATGCACGAGCCTAAGCCAAGCTCGGAGTTGATATTAGCATATCAAATCATCGTACTGCAGCCAACATTTGATTAGGGGTTCATAAGATTCGCATTGAGAAGAATGTAGAAACACTATTAATTTGGATAAGTCTTAGTTCACGAGTTTTGTGGCATACCGGTCTACGGGGATGTAGTGTTTATGTCACAAGATGATTTACTGTCAAGTGACATAAAATATCACATATGGCGTTGTCAAGCTACCCGAACGCAGATAACAGAAGCAATCATCTTGGGCGGGGTTTGAACCCGCAACCGCGTGGTCGGTAGTCGACATAGCTAATTCACTCAGCTGGGGCTAACTCATATCATGCGAACTATCGACGACGAAAAACGTAATAATATAAACGGTTCTTAACAGATTGACAAGACCAATCATGATATCCACCTGCCACAAGATCATTTAGAATCGTATAGCAAAGGATTACTTCTATCACAAGCTCAAACCTAGTACCATATTTATTAGCACACAATGCTGAGCAGTACAAGAAAGCGATAGCTCAACTCACTAGTTCGCAAAAGCCTAAGCACATGCCCAGAGGTGAGCCGCCCGGAGGAAGCTCAATGCTCAGCATAGCTTGAGGTGGAGCTGATGAAGTAGTGGGAAGAAGGAATAAAATGATCTCCTCACCGTCCGCAGAATGTGTTGCCAAGAAGTGGGATGTCCCGACCGCATGGAAGTAATATTGTACATGTTCACCTTGTACTGGATTGGCCCGCAATTCTCTGATTTCCGCGTAGGTCACTTCGTTTGACTTAGTCTGGATTGCATTACATATACAAGTTTTAGGGAGAAAAACAAAAGTATAAGGAGACAGGTTGCCGGATAGTTAATTTAAGTCATTACATTACACATTACTGAACGCACAGCGAAGCGCACAACTTAGAAACAGACCGTTGTGTATTGCAAGGCGTACGTTTGCAATCAGTACTTCAATAGTTCGTCCAAACACACCACGTTCTACAACATTATACTTTACGACTGCGGTAGAATAGGGTCAAAGTCCTTTGCTACACTGCATTAGAGTGCACACATTCCAAATGGGGCCCTAAATACCGTGCAAATTCCAAAGATTTGAGCGCACCCATACTAATCTCAGCTATGATATTTCTACACTAAGGGATTGCTGACATGGGAAATTCCTTGACCTTCCCGTTGTTCGCCCAGATCCAACAGCCGAACACGTCAGATACACTCATTAACTGCAGCCCTATACCAATAATATTTTGTAAACCAAAATGTCGCTGAGAAATGGAACAGCTTAAACTGCTATAAATGACGCCCAGTTCCAAGCTGCAGTGATCTATCGTCTGATTTTACGTATCTCAATTGTTTGAACAGGAAGCCTCGGGATGTGCGAAGCCCCTGCGAACAGACCCAGCATTCGCGAGAAACAACCTTAGTTAGACCAAAAGCCTGTCGACTGTAACGTATCAGACACTTTACTTAACCATTAAGAATATTATCAGTAGTAACAAACAATGTGGCACGGCTGCGAGCAAAACAACCGCACGTGGACAACCAATAAGTAAGGGCTTCAAATATAGTCAAGCAGAATCTTGCGGAGTTATACACAGTTTAGTTAAAAACAGTCTAATTAATAAAAATCAGGCATTAGATTGTGTGAATTCGTCAATGCTGGTGTCCTCCACTCAGTTCCATCCACAAATTACCCCATTGAAAAAACCGTTCTGCTAACAGATGTCCACCACGAGTAGTTCATTACTCACACAACTGACCAATTTCGGGTGAACCCTCGTTTGAAAAATTGTTGCTCTATCTGATTCTTGCGCCTTGATAAACTTCAGCTGCCTCGGATAGTCGCGCAGTTGTATTTAATTCACAATTGTAACGCTTAGCATTCCATCTGCTCCGGGTATCCGATCGGAGTGTACGCGAGTAATCATGGATTTTGTGCATGCAAGTAGGCCAATTCCGACCTACCATAATCCAGTTCCCGAAAAAAATCGTTGCACACAAACAGTGTATGCCCTCAAAGGTACGGGTTCGAGTTAACATAAGTAGAATACCGTTTGACAGTAAGATCAAACACTGAAGAGTAAAATTATGTGGAGAAAGATCCGACAGACCACTGTCTATGCACTTTTTGGGACTCAAGCCAAAAACGACCAGTGTAAAAACAAAACAGCGCTAACAAGCCTTAACGTGCTACAACACATAACGATCGACTTCAGACAGAAAGTGCAACAACCCATGTGGTTTACCTGGTTTAATCGATCCAACATATCGTGTGGTCACACCATTTCGTACACATGAAAACGACAAACCAAGTTGCAAAAACATGCACAAGATTACTAAATGAAATCGACATTCGAAGATGGAATCTTCATTCTGAACGCTGACGCCACGAACATAAGGAGCTATGTTACTCAATCTATACCAACTGCTGGCATCCGCAGAATACACAGGGCAACAATAGTTAACAGTATTGGAGTTAAGATCCGAAAGAAGCTACTCATTCAAAAACGATTAACAAGCAGGTCAAGGTCAACACGGAACCCACCGGTGCACTGATGAAGATGGACCGCAAACTGGACTGACCCGATGGGGCTACGAGATGCAGGCCAATGATGAAGCAGGCAGGTGACACCCACAGCAAATCCGTCGGGGAAACAGTACCACCATCTGTTTAAGAAGTAAGCACATGATAAACCAAAAAATGTTTAATTAACAAAAAAGCCTCCGCTCGGTATGACTAAACTTACCGGCAACCTGGTCAAAAACCGAATTCAATCGGACCACGCGTTTGAGTCGAAGCGTCGGATCCACCTGAACAATCAACGGACCTTGGGCGACTCCGTTTGGAGTGGACAGGTGGCCATTCAGGCAAACAGCCAACTGTTTGCCCTTAGCGCTCCAGGACACTGAACGTAAAAACGACAAAACTAAGAATAATGTACAGTTTCCCTAGATATTTCTTTGGAATTGTATTACTTACTATCGTTACATTCCAAATTGACCGGACTATAAATAATGCTTAGAAATGAACCCACTTAACAGTTGAGAGCTGGAGGGCGTACTAGGTTCGTATTCAGGGAACACAGACACCTAACAGTGCTGTTCCCAGCTAGCCAACAAGAAAAATAGTGAACCTAACAGTGAATGATAAGGAGCGAGATGAAACCAACCGATACAGATAGCTGGCTGGGACACTGCTTATTGAACAATCGATCGACTAGTCCATATGTGCGTTAAGTTTAACCAATAAGTATATAGCCGACATCTTTCATCTCGTCAATTGCGAATGCTAGTAGAAAGAGGTGACCACTATTTTATGAAACAAGACGCAGCATTTATGTTAACGATTATGTGGAAACTATAGACAGTAATCTTACGCTTTCTTGAAATATGAAAAGCCGACTGCTCGCGTTAAACTCTTTTTCTTGACAATAACCTCCTAGAGCTCGACCAAATTTTCAATTCGCATGCATGCCTCGCGACGAATGATTCATTTCTCGAGATTCGCGTGTACAGACAAAAATGAGCGTGCAGTTCAACCGACAGCGAACATGGCAGAGGGTCACAATCTTGTTTTTCCATCATTTCGTGCTCAGGTGACTGAACAGTGACCTAGCGAGCCGCGTGGCAGCAAGGGTTGTTGTGACATACAGGTGTTTCCGTAATCAAATTATAGTGTCTATCAAAATAGCTCTCAAACATGACGGTCAGCAACCACCCGCTTTGTCCAAGTTTCGCCTTCAAGACAATCATTTCGATACAATACTGTGTCGGTGGTAACATGCGTGCATTAGCAAACTACCAAAAACCGCAGTATGTATTCATCTTTAACACTCGACAACCATACAGCGTAGCAAACGTACAACAACATGAGAAGAGCAACGCGTAAGGTGAAGGGAAAAATGCAGAAGGATAAAGCGGGAAAAGTTACCACACACTCAGAGATTCGGAACATGGAAGCCGTAGAATTTTGTTCCTCGCCATACCCAACAGCATCCGCAAACAAAGGCGTCCAGTGTCCTTCGGACCCCAGCCAGCAAATCACGAGCGCGCCACTGAAACAAGCTTCACATTGAGCGCATCCATACTCGGAATCCAAGTCATGCGCTAACCACCAAGCTGCCACCTCTGCGAATAAGGCATGATGGGGCATGAGGTGAGTTGGCATTCGTAAAATGTGGCCAAGCCAACGAAACCTGTGAGACGATATCAGCATGCATAGGGGTCGATAGAGTTTACACGCTCCGAAGACACGTGGATGAACTTCGTCACTGCCGAAAAAGTGTTCCCATCACAGTCCGCTAATACTTCAAGGACACCGATGGTCGGAAACGGATACACTGTGAACGTTCTCCGCGTGGAGGGACCAGACTTCGGAGCCATATAACAGAACCACCATTATACAGTGGCATCGTGCACTCGGCTTTCAACAAAAAGACTGACATCATGCGAAGACACAAATGAAGTAAGTCAGCAAACACCATCTGATTTGTGATCCCGTCAGGCATTCCTTAGGCGTTACAACAACAAACGTCTCGACTACAACAAACGGCTCACCGAAGAAGCTAAGAGCAGGCACAGAGCCCTGTCAATCATGCAACAGCACTGCGCAATTAGTAAGTGCAAACGCCATACCAAACTGACGAAGTGAAACTCCCATTTTTGTCAAGATGTTCAGGACTCACCGTGAACCCTCACAAAGATTAGACCAACGCCGTCTGCACACTATGTGTCTAGAAGTCGGGTGCCTGGGAGCTGTTCCACAATCATATTCAAGTCTTTTAGGACACATTATAAGACCTCGTTTTCTACAAAGATGAATAGGAAGAGGGAGGCTAGACAACCTTACCGCGCCCCACTAAAGATGCGAAAGGTCGGTGATACGCCGTCACAAGTCCTAACCAAGCCTGAGGTCTGATAGTAAATTGCCCGGGATGGTCACATACTTCTCAGGCACACCCTACCTCGATAGACAACAGACTACAGCCCTGTTAATCGAGTCGAAAGCCCCTCTGTTGGCCTTCTACACGAATAGTGCGCTTCAGGCATTTAGAGGCGTGTGAAAATATGATCATCATCATCATCAACATCATCATCATCAACACCATAACAGCCATGAGCCTGACCAAAGGTACTGTGGCTCGGGCCGCCGCTCACCTCAACAGTGACGCGGAACATCCTAGAAGAAAACGTTACTAGGAAGGTCAACAAATACTAAAGACTGAGCGGAAGAACTAGAAATGGTATGGATACAGGTACGCCACTGACTGCGACATATCGCCATCTCGGATAACGTATCTAACCAGCGGTTTGAGTGATCACGAGGACCCCATCCACACAGGCGATGCCTGCCCACTTTGCTCAGTGGAGCAGTCAAGGTCTTCATATTTCGTGACCACCTTGTTGCTTGACCACCACGCAGTTTAACCCAATCGCTAGTGCCCTCAGTATATAATGCCCGGTACGGTAAACGCTCAGCTGGCATACGGAGAACGTGACCCAACCATCGCAAGCTGTGCAACGTAACTACTTGACCAATTGATCGCGCATCCCGAACGTTCCGGAATACGCGCCGGCGAACTGCCGCATTGCTCACACGATCAGCCCACTTAATGTGGGCCAAGTGGCGGAGACAACGATG